>JASDQU010361451.1:1132-11710 GCA_032191745.1 Picea mariana | reverse complement strand
ATGCTAGGTAAACAGCACCTCCTTCTTCAGTGGAGGTTTTCACCTTCGTGGAAGAGGTACTATCAGATCCCTTTGGTTTTTCAACCTTCTTAGACTTGCAATCTTTCTTATAATGCCCTGTTTTACCACACTTCCAGCATTTCCTCAAAGATTTTCCTGGAGAATTAGATCTACCTGTAGATTTAGATCTCCATCCCGAAGGCTTACCATGGTTCCTATCTTGGGTACGCCCTCTTACAAATAAAGCATCTGTGATGTGACCATCCATTCTTTTTCACCTCATCTCTTCAGATAACAAGGATGCAACTACATCCTCATACTTCAATGTACATTGAGTGGTACTACCTATTGCTACAACCAGATTATCCCAAGAGTCTGGAAAAGAACATAACAATGTAATACACTTATCTTCTTCTGTAATCAGAATATTAACAGATACAAGTTGACTTACCAGAGTATTAAAGGCATTTAGATGTTCTGTCACAGAATCTCCATCTTCCATCCTAAGATGATACAGCTTCTTTCAAAGAAACAACTTGTTTACCGGGGACTTTGATTGATACAAATTCCCTAACTTATCCCATAGTTCCTTGGTTGTAGATTCTCCCGAGACATTCAACAACACCGAATCTGCCAGGCAGAGTCGAATAGTACTCCTTGCTCTTTTGTCTAACTTGTCCCAATATTCCTTCGGCATACCAGTAACTGGTGTACTAGTAGTTTGTGTACTGGTAGGTTGTGTACCAGTAGCCTGTGTGCTTGTAGATTGTGTACCATTAGGCTGTGTACCAGGATCCACAGCGATCCATTGTTCTTTGTCTATAAGAAGGTCCTCCATCTTAAGCTTCCATAGCTCAAAGTTTTTACCGTTGAACTTCTCTATCTCGATTCTAGATGAGCTCGTCATTCCTCTTTATTTACTCGAATCTCCACTGCAAAATCTCCCACTAAACCTAGGTTTATCACAGACCCAAGATAAACTTGATCTATCAAGACCGAGCCAAACCCTCAGCAACAAAGGCGTCCCTCTGAAGCCAAAAACGAGCTCTGATACCACATGTAAGTTTTAAACCTGCGAAGTAAAGAAATGCATATAGATTCTTAAGCAATACAGAAATTAATCAATGGCTCATACATAGAGTACACAGAGATTTTATATCGGAAACCCTCAACCAGGAAAACCTTTCTTATTTTCATTATATCAAATTTCACCATTCTCCATACAATATATACAATGTTTTTAGGTATTCCATAGATACCAAGACCCTAATTCCTTAATTTGGGATTAATTTACAAATCCAGGATTAATAAGGATCATCAGACACAGTTGTCGTATCTGACGCACCCACACACACACACATGCAAAGAATATAACACATACCCAACATTTAGGTACCACTTAATCTTTTGGCGTTATCTAATTCGACTTTAGTATGAAAAATGTTACCTTTGCTTATCATTTTTTGATTCTCATTAAGTCTTTAAAATCTTGCTTGGGCATATGAAAACCATTAACTTAAAAGACTAATATCTAAATTACAAAATTGACAGTCAAAGCTTTCCCCGACGCACTTAAAAAATTCGGCATCGGAAAGGATTAAGCATGAAAGAAAATGCTAGAGAGAACCAAAGTTTTTGAGTCCCGATCTTCGTCAGTGTCGGTAGATGAGAGATTTATTTCACGACAAGCATCACCGAGAATATCGTCGATGATCGATCCCTTCAGCATCGATGGATGACTAAAAGAGTAAGCGCTCATGAAGAATTAAATGATATCACTGACCATCGACTTCTAAAACGTTTCCGGCATCGGCGAAAGTCAAAGGGAGTAAACGTTAGCAAAGAAAGAAAGGAATCGTCGATGGTTGATTCCTGAAGCATTTCGGTATCGGTGAATTCTTGAGAAAATAAAGCATGTGGAGAACATGATAATTCAACCCCTGATCATCGACCCCGATACTTTTCGGCCTTGAAAATCCCAGGTTTATTTTAATGCACGTCTTATGTTGAAAGATACGACTTCGACAAATATATATGGTAAAACCACCTGTCCTCTGTTGCCATTTGTCATCTCTCGAGTAATCAGACGTACGATCTAGTTTTCCCTAGGGTCGTTACTAGCTCCTGAGACCCACGTCGCGCCTCGAACCAGTTTGACCACGTCAACATCGTATGAAGAAATTCGTCAGCGTCAGAAGTTTTCTCAAGAGGATACCGAAGAAAAAATGCATAAGGATATCACCGATTCCCGATCTGCCCACTAAGAAGACGACGTGATGGGACATTTTAGCTCTGAGATACGATGCATTTAAAGGGTTAATTAATTCCAGAATATCGCATTAGTTGTTAATTCATTCATGAATCAAAAGGATCGTTTGAACATGTCGATACATTGCATCTCCCCCCACACCTCTGTCGTCAACCCACGTAGAATTTATTTGCAGAGATTCGGCAGTAGATTGTTTTGAATTTCACCCATTACTCGTATTAACTGGTTGATACGACTAGTAGGATATCTCTTGTTATATTCTTTTGATTCATTGAAAACAAGGTTATTCTGTGCGCGAAGGAATTCAGATCATCTAGAGGAGCGAGACGAGCAGTCTGGGGATAGCTTCCAAGGACTAGTGAGTATAAAACAATAGTTTAGAAAGCGTTACAGGTATGTACCAGTCTATGGATTTTTTATGCTTCATTTCATACGTTTTATCCAATGCCACTCTAAACACTTTCCTAAAGAATCATTTTCGATTGCAGGAACGATGCCTCCAAAGAAACCCACACCAAAAAATTCAAGAGCAATGTTCCAAATATGAGAAACATTAGGGGAAAATTAACAAATCAATAAGGATATCGAACTCCATGAGTTTGGAAACCCCGACAACTTCGTCAACTTGTGCGATGTAGTCGAATTGCATACCAAGAAAGATTTATTATGGGTCGAAGATCTAGTGAAGGTGACCGACGCGACGCCAAGACAAGTGCAAATATTTATGGAACCTCTAATTAGAGATCGGACTATGCTACAGCAGTTAAACACCAATCTAGTGAAGTACCGAGTGCATGTGGCAGAGGTCAGAGGAATTTACACGGCTCCGATGGAGCAGCACAGATTTCCATGGGCCCAAACTTGCGAAGAGTTGTTTATCAGTTGGTCGGAGTATGAGGAAAGTCACCCTTTCAAGTGATATCTCGAGTTGAATGTTAAAGAAATTGTTAGAAGAGGACACCACATGGAAAATTTTGTTTTGTTTAAACTACACTTAGCAATTATTTTCAATTGAATTTAGGTTATAAATAAGAACATCGACCAATTAGTTAAAGGTTGATGGTTGTTGCAAGAACTCTTTCTTTCTGGTTGTTAAGAATTATTTTGAAGCTGCCTTTGAATTGATAAGTCCTTCTGGACCAAAGACAAAGTTATTTTCATCAAACGCATGTGATTGGACATGGAGAAAAACTATTTCCTATCTCGTTTCATGAATGATGTTGTAATGAGTAAGAGCTATTTAATCTATTGTCAAGTTACCTGGTGCAATATTTTGTTGTTATTTACTTTAATGATGAAGATGAATCATGGTGTTATTATGTGATGGATGATTAAGTAGGTGAATTATTTTGTTTGTCATTGTCTTATCGCATAAGTGTTTTCTTTCTGGTAATTAGTTTCTCAGACAGTAATTGGATGCTCACATGGTTAATGTATTAGTACTAGGCCTGTGGTGTAAAATTGTCGTCTACATGATTGAGCAGCGGGTTATCCCTAGTTCAACCTCTTCCCCAGTAGTTAAGCTTAATTATATTTATTTTCCAAGTTGGTTTATACCGGATTACATCTCATATCGGTCCCACCCAAGAGAAAATACAAAAAGAGATAGTCTGAACTGAAGAAAGAGCCTTCACAAGAAAACATAAAGCCCATCGATAAATTGGTTGGATCGCAAGATCTCGAGAACCATTCCACTATTAAACGTTGTAGAGTCTATAAATTGGACCTCGGTGGTGGGTTTGGTTCTTGTTGTTGAATCAAGGGACTTAGGACCCATCAACACACTGATACCCACTATCTAGGTTGTTTGACCAAGTTGAAACAATCTGGCACAGTGGAAGACTTTATGTCTGCTTTTGATCACTTGGATTTACAAATAGAGGGCATGTCATATGCCTTCTTTAGGAAATTCTTTATCAGAGGCCTCAAGGATGACATTCACACCCAGGTCCTAATGGCTTACCCTCAAACTTGGTTGGAAGTTACTCAAAGAGCCAATGAATCCCAACAAATTGTCTCCGCCTAGAACTAAAAAAACTCTCCTTTATTCCTCACACTCAACCCACCAATCCTACCCCTCCTTCCACTCCTCTCAAGATCCAGAAATTAACACATGCATAAATGGTTGAATGCAAAATCAAGGGTCTTTTCTATAATTGTGATGAAAATGTTTTCTGGGGCACAAGTGTAAGAAACACAAACTTTTGATGGCCATTTCTGAGGATGTTTTTCATGAGGAGGTCAAACTCTCCCCAGTGGAATACCTACCCCCAACAAATGCTCCTACTCCACCCTTTGATCTACTAGAAGTTGAACCATTGATTTCATTGCATGCCCTTTCTGGTTCCTCTACTCCCCAAACCCTCAATCTCATTGGCTATATTAATCACATGAAGTTCACCATCCTCATTGACAGTGGCAGCACCCATAATTTTATTCAACATTGCATTGCCTATGACACCAATTGTTATATTTGCACTGTCAACAATTTTCAAATCGTGATTTCCAATGGCGATTCCATGAAATGTGGTGGACATTGTGAAAATGTGCACCTACAAATTGGTCAATACCACCTGAAATCTCATATGTTTTCTATCAACATGGGATGTTGTGACATTGTGCTCAGTGTTGAATGGTTTCACATTATGGGATCCATCCTCATGGATTTTAAGGAATTAACCATGAAATTTCGATAGGATGGGCAACATTATAAGTTCCAAATCATTACAACAAGCTCCCTTGAGATCATCAATTCCCATTGAATGGAAAATCTTCTCAAAAAATGTATTTTGGGAATTATTTCCCAACTCCATTCCATTCACTAAGTCGAGGCACCCTTTGTGCATCCTGACCTCCAATCTATCCTCTCCAAAAACCAAGTCGTTTTTTCCACTCCCCATGGAATTATCCCTTACCGTGGTGTTCATGATCATTCCATTCCTCTAGTCCTGGGTATCCTCCCTCCCAATGTTCACCCTTATCGTCATCAATTTTCCTAGAAGAATGAAATTGAGAAAAATTTTCAAGAATTTCTCAAAGTAGGTGGTATCCGTCCTAGTACCAGCCTCTATTCCTATCTTATGGTCATGGTACTTAAGAAATAAGGCACTTAGTGCATGTGCCATGAATTTTGATCCCTCAACAAACTCACCATCAAAGAAAAACTTCTCATTCATTTCATTGATGACCAGTTGGATGATTTGAGTGGTGCTCAGTACTTTACTAAACTTGATCTTCGTTCTGGCTACCACCAAATATGCATGAAAGAGGAAGACATTCCTAAGATTGCATTTCGAACTCATGAGGGTCACTATGAGTTCTTGTTCATGATCTTTGGCCTATGTAATGCTCCCTCCACATTCTAAAGTCTCACAAATCATGTCTTTTATCCATTCCTTCGTCATTTTGTCTTAGTTTTATTCGATGATATTCTCATCTATAGTAAGACTTGGGAATCCCATCTCACCCATGTGTATAAAGTTCTCTATCTACTCTCTTGGCACAAATATTCTAAATGTGCCTTTGAATCCTATGAAGTGGAGTACTTGGGTCATATTGTCAGCATATGAAGTATGGGTGGATCCTAAGAAAATTGAAGTAATGAAGGATTCTCCTCGCGCTAAAAATATTAATAGCTTGCATGGTTTTTTGGGTTTAACAAGGTATTATCGCAAGTTTGTTCGTAATTATGACAAATTTTTCACACCTCTCACTACCCTCCTTAAAAATAATTCTTTCACTTGGAATCCAATAGATTATCAATCCTTCCATGCCTTGAAATAAGCTATGTGTACGACTCGTGTCCTGGCACTTCCTAAATTCACCAAGACTTTTGTTGTGGAATGTGATGCTTATGGGAAAGGAATTGGGGTAGTCCTCATGCAAGATGGTAGGCCTTTGCATTTCACAAGCAAACAACTCTTGGAGAGACATTTGGGCCAATCAATATATTAAAAGGAAATTTTTTCTATTCTTCATGTCGTGGATTTGTGGCATCCTTGTCTATCAAGGAAACACTTCCAAATTAAAATGGATCATAAAAGCCTCAAGTATTTTCTGGAAGAATGAAATTCATCCCTGAAGAAACAAAAATGGGCGACCAAGCTATTTGGATACAATTATGAGATAATTTACAAGTGGTTGTTGATGCTCTTTCCAAGAAATATGAAGAATAAGGATCCCTCTTTTCCCTCTCCTTCTGTTTACCATATTGGATCCAAGTTATTTGTCAGGAATGACTGTAAGACCCCAAAATTTCTCGCACGATCCAACAATTGCAACACCATTATGAAGCTTTTCCAGGGTACTCTTGGAACAATGAAGAGCTTCGCTACAAAGTTCGTTTGTATTCAAGCAAAGAGTCAAAGCTTAAATCCACGGTGCTTGATGAGATTCATGCTTCACCCATAGTTGGATATTCAGTGTTCACCAAAACCTACGAATGAGTCAAACATTTTTTTTTTCTTTTTTTTTCTTTTTTTTATGGTATGGTATGAAACAAGACATATACACCTTTTTAGTTGAATGTGATACATGTCAATTCAATAAGGGATAAATATTCAAATATATATGCACACTCCAACCACTTTCGATTCCTCCTACTATTTGGAGGTATATTTATATGTATTTCATTGTTGGCCTCCTTAAATCTGGTAATAAGTCAATCATTGTGGTGTTAGTCGAACGTATTTCCAAATATGTTCATTTTTGTGCTCTTTAACACCCATTCACCGCATCCACAGTGGCTAAAATATTTAAGGATAACACATTCAAAATTTATGGCATGCCTCATTCTATTGTCTATGACCGAGATCCCACTTTCACTAACAATTTTTGGCAAGAATTTTTTAAGCTTCAGGGAACCCAATTGTGTCTCAACACCACCTATCATCCCCAGAATAATGGCCAAACTGAAGTTGTCAACAAGTGTTTGGAAACATATTTGTGGTGTTTTTCCTTTGACAAACAACATCAGTAGGATCATTGGTTACCCCTCGTTGAATGTTTGTACAACACATCTTACCATACTACTAATCACATGACTCCTTTTGAAGCAGTCAATGGGAAAAAACCATCGTCAGTTCTCTCCTACCTACCAAATGTCTCCAAGGTTCAATAGGTTGAAAATAATCTTACAATCTGAGTGGTGATTCTCCATGCCTTCAAATAAAATTTGTTCGTGGCTTAGAATCACATGAAGAAACAAGTCGATCAGGGTCATTCTAAACATCAATTTGTTGAAGGGGACTAGGTGTTTCTTGTTCTACAACCTTATAAGCAGACTTCACTCAAAGATTAACATTGTCAAAAACTTTCTCCCAAATTTTATGGTCCTTATACACTTCTCAAGCGAGTGGGACCGATGGCCTACTAGTTAGGTCTTCCCAGTCATTCTAAGATCCATCATGTTTTTCATGTCTCCTTATTAAAGAAAGTGATTGGAACTAAGTGAAAAAATCAATCCAGTCTCCTTGAGTTCGATGAAGAAAGTTCCATTTGGTTTAAACCACAAGCAATATTGGATCATCGAGAGTGTTTCCTCCACCAACGAACCATCAAAGAAGTATTAGTTCAGTGGAAAGATACAACTCCAGAAGATGCCACCTAGGAGTCATCCACCATTATGCAATAATTTCCTCATCTCAAGACTGTTCTTCAAGGGGGAGGGCATGTTAGGGACCTAACCTCCCTAACCCCTCACATAGTTAGAAGAATATATTTTCCATGTAATCAAGACCGACATTAGTTAATAAGGACTATTTAATAATGTGAACAATTCCAATATAAGAAGACATAATAGAAGCTTCCACTTCTAGAAATATCTTCCTCTAGAATGTTCTTTAAAAAATAGAATTAGTATAAATAAGAGTAGAAGGCATGAGAAAGACTTGTCTTGAGAATTATTGTAATAGTGTGTTGCTTTGTTGGAGGTTTCCCCTTGAAGACGCAAATGAACAATGATTTATTTCAATAAAGGTATTATTGTTGGTATTGCTATTCTCAATATTCTGTTGTTCCATTGGTATTTTGTTGAATATATTTGTTTCTACATATTACATCACATATGGTACCTTACAAAACACTAAAAATTCTAGTTGTTGGTCCGCTATTAGAATATATGAAAATATGATGATCTTAGGCTTGGGAATCCATTGTGTCTTTTATTTAATTTCTTAATTTCCAAGTACTTTGAGTCGAATTCGTGTAAACTATGTTTTAATACAATACTACCCACACTCTATACACAGTGTATTGATATCTATTTGTATACCACAACTCAATTGAGGACAGTGTATTGATATCTATTTGTAGACCACAACTAAATTTCCTCAATTGAATCATTAGGTGGAACACACAAGCCAATCAACTACGTGTTTGATTGCTAGCATGGGAAATACATTGGTGCTTTGTTGTTGGAATAAATGGTAGCTTGAATGTTGTGTAAATATATGCTACAACCTTTTGTGCATGGTAATAAACTCATATGTTTTTTTAATTATGAATTAATAGCATGATATAGCTCAAAAAAATGTCTCTAGGCATGTGTTGACTATCACTTACAACCAATATGATAAACATAGTGGAATCGTTGTCTATTGTTTGGCATTGATCTAAGCACTACAAGAAAGTAAACCAATCTTGAAACCAAATCCAAAATAGATCCCATTCATGTATATTGAAAAATAGCAAGAGAAGAAGCAGATTTCAGATTGGTTTTGAATTGAAAAGAAATTATATTTTATTTCCACATTGAAGATCCATGCCATCAATGTCATATCTAAGAGGACAATCAACACTTAAATGAGAAAATATAGATTTTTGACAAGAGGATAACATTCCTAGAAGAGGATTATGAAGCTACTAGAAAATAATTGTCTCTATTAAAAGAATTGTCAGTCTAATGTCAAGACTATTTTACCATTATCATGATATATTGGAATGAGAAACACCATTAGGGGAATTTTGAGGTCTAAAATGGGCCTCCTAAGATATATAATAAAAAATCATGAGTCATTCATTTTGTGGGAAATGTATATTTACAACTCACCTCTTGCACTACTATTTATATAGTTACTATGGTTAAGTTAAATTGAAAAGATGTCTAGAAATAAAACTAATTAAAAAATATTCTAATGATGTGACTAGAAATAAAAGTACTTTTAAATTTATGAATTATTTTTAATAAGAAATGTAGTACTCATATAATAAATAACAATGTGTTACTTTTTGAATATAATGTGTGTGATGAACCATATATTCATTTTTTAATTGGGGGGATATAAAGTGTGACTAATTAAAAAATGAATATATAAATTAATTATGAATACTTGTCTATGTTATAAACTACATATTTATATATTAATTTAATTAATATATGAATATGTGAGAATTATGAATGCATAGTTTCATGTATCCATATATTAGTTTTAACTAATATAAATATATAGTTCCCATGTAACTAATATATAGATACCCATATATTATTAATTTAACTAACATATATAGCACGCAATTGAAATAATCATGTACTACATATATTATCTTAACTAATATATGGAGTACATAGTATACCACACACATCATATATTAAATAATCTAATATAATATATGGATCCAGCCCACGTACCCCATGCACTATGAGTACCCATATATTAGTCAAGCTAATAAAATATATGGGATAGTTCTTGAATTAAATGAAACAAATCATAATTCATTATATATATATATATATATATATATATATATATATATATATATATATATATTAATGTGAAAACTCAACCCATGTATCCCACATAATATGACTAACGTAATATGAACACCCTATTATGTTAGTCATATTACGTGGGATAGTGTATTCATATTACGTTAATCATATTATGTAGGATATGTGGGATGGGTTTTCACATTAGTATATGTATATTATTTTTAATGAATACATACATACATATTCTATGGAATACGCATCCCTAGAAACCCTCAAGGTACTTTCCCTCATTTCAAGGATGGTACGGAAGGTAAATCGATCAGTTGCATTTTTTGAAACTTAACTCAATGGGGATATCAAGTGAGGCACAATAATATCTACAGAGGTATCTAGCTCAGGGACCTCCTGCTTGTAATTCACATCACTCAAACACTCAAAATAACCCATTGGGCTAGAAGTTTTAATAAATTTATGGCTTTTGATGTTGGAACACAGATATGGCCCAAACGACACAACAACCCATCTTGAAGATGGAAATTATCGACAATTTCATTTGAACCCAACATTTGGTAGGTGGTGGCGAAGTCCGGGTCTGTCTCAT
>JASDQU010361442.1:0-11757 GCA_032191745.1 Picea mariana | reverse complement strand
TTTGTTGGAATGCGATGCCTCAGGGAAAGGAATTGTTGTTGTCCTTATGCAAGAGGGTCGACCTATGGCCTTTACTAGCAAGCAACTATCTGAAAGGAATCTGGGAAAATCCATCTATGAAAAGGAAATGTTGGCTATTATGCATGCTGTTGATTTGTGGAGCCCTTATCTATTGGGGCAACGTTTCCAAATTAAGACAGACCATCAAAGCCTCAAGTGTTTTCTGGAACAACGCATTTCCTCCCCGGAGCAACAAAAATGGGTGACTAATCTCTTTGGATATGATTATGAGATCATTTACAAGAAAGGAAAAGACAATGTGGTGGTAGATGCACTTTATCGAAAATTAGAAGATGAAGGAGGCCTTTTTTCTCTTTCCTTCATTGTACCAGATTGGCTCCAAGCCGTTCTCCAGGAATGGCTACAAGATCCCAAAAGTTCACATCTGATCCAACAATTGTAGTCCAATGCTCTATCTCCCCCAGAGTATTCTTGGCTCCATGATGAGCTTCGATACAAAGGCTGTTTGTATTTAAGTAAACAATCAAAGCTTAAATCCACGGTACTTTCTGAGCTTCATGCTACACCCACAGCGGGGCACTCTGGGTTCACCAAAACCTATGACAGGGTCAAACGTTCTTTTTTCTAGGATGGTATGAAATAGGACATCCGTAATTTTTTTGTTCGATGTGATTTGTGTCAATGCAACAAGGGAGAAACAGTCAAATCTTCAGGCACATTACAACCGCTTCCAATTTCACCTGCTATTTGAAAGGATATCTCTATGGACTTTATTGCCGACTTACACAAATCGGGGAATAAATCAGTCATAATGGTGGTTGTTGATCGCCTTTCCAAGTATGCTCATTTATGTGCTCTTCAACACCCGTTTACAACATCCACGGTGGCTCAAATTTTCATGGACCAGGTGTTCAAGATTCATGGCATGCTGCACTCTATTGTTTCTAATTGTAACACAACTTTCACAAGCAATTTTTGGCAAGAACTGTCCAAGCTACAAGGAACCCAATTGCATCTCAGCACAGCTTATCATCCCCAGACTGATGGTCAAATGGAAATTGTCAACAAGTGTTTGGAAACATATATGAGGTTTTTTTCCTCTGAAAAGAAAAATCAATGGGCTCAAAGGTTACCCCTCGATGAATGGTGGTACAACACTTCCTACCATACAGCTACACGCATGACTCCTTTTGAAGAAATATATGGACATAATCCACCTTCAGTTCTCTCATGCTTACTAAACACTTACAGTTCAAGAGGCTATTCTATGTACCCTCAAAGATGACTTGGTCATGGCACAGAATCGCATGAAGAAACAAGCAGATCAAGGTCGCTCTGAACGTCAATTTGCAGAAGGGGATCAGGTGTTTCTGCGACTGCAACCTTACAAGCAAACTTTCCTCAAGTCAGAGCATTTTCAGAAGCTAGCGCCCAAATTTTATGGCCCTTATATAGTTCTCAAGCATGTGGGACAAGTATCGTATCAGTTAGCTCTGCCCATTCATTCGAAGCTACATCCTGTTTTTCATGTTTCATGCTTAAAGAAGGTGATTCGAACTAGGTCCCAAATTCAAACCAACCTTCCTGAGTTAGCTAAAGAAGGATCCATTTGGCTACATCCAGAAGCAATTTTGGACTAGCATGAGCATCATTTGCATCAGAGAACCATCAAGGAAGTGTTAGTCCAGTGGAAAGATACAACTCCAGCCGATGCCACTTGGGAACCAACTACCACTCTGCAACAATTTCCACATCTCAAGCCTTGAGGACAAGGTTGTTTTTAGTGGGGAGGACATGTTATGGTCCTAACCAAAACATAGGTAGAAAAATATATTCGGATGTAATAAAGGTCAATATTAATAAGGCCTTTCAATAAAATAGAATAAGGCA
This sequence comes from Picea mariana, assembly GCA_032191745.1. NCBI lineage: Eukaryota > Viridiplantae > Streptophyta > Pinopsida > Pinales > Pinaceae > Picea > Picea mariana. The sequence goes on along the minus strand of JASDQU010361442.1, from coordinate 9,846 downwards.
GATGTAAGAAGACCTAATAGAAGCTTCCGCTTCTAGAAGGATCTTCCTCTAGATACTTCTTTTGATAGACATATTTAGTATAAATAGGAGTCAAGGGTATGAGAACCCTAGCTTGGAGATTATTGTAATAGAGTGTTGCTTGACTGGAGGTTGCCCCCTCAAAAAGGCCCATGAACATTTCTTTCTAAATCAAAGTGTTATTTATGTTGTTGTTCTTATATCATTTCTGTGTTATTGTGGAGATTATGCTAGTCATATTACTGTTATTTTTCCATTTCTAGCATTTTATTTTTGTTTTGCATACTTTTTATATCTGGTATATTACATAAACATCGTCATAAAAGCTATACAATCATCAATAAGACTCTAATCTTCCTGCATCACATTGTGCTCTGAGTAGCACATCACTACGCAGGCTACTCGCCTCAGTAAGGAGTTTAGACTCTCGCCCACTCCCACGGTGTGTCTTTGTAGATGTAGGGAACTCCCTGCCTCCTAAGAGGAGGGATACCCATCGTGAGGCCTTGGAGGTTTCTTTCAACCTCATGGAGACCTCCTGCTGCTACCCCTTGATCTACCACTATCTGAGCATCCCCATGATGCCCTAGTGTCGGTATCTCTGTCGGATGTGTTGCTCCTATGTCTGCATGATGAAACGATACATCTGTTAGAAACTCTTCTATGTACCCAAAAAAATAATATAAATTTTAAAATCAAAAAACACTTGACGAGATTGTTTTGGTTTTTCACCTAACACATCCCAGTCCTCCCCTTCCGGAAGAACCAGGTCCATGCTCCCCCGAAAATATACTCTGGCATATGGGTAGTCTTCTATCACGATCAATTGGTGTCTCAGCCAAGAAAATAAATCACCGGTAAACCTGAACTCTAACTCTGATCCTAGCCTTAGAGATAGACTAGTCCATCGCTCCATACGTGGTTCTCTCGCCTGTCATACTACTAATGCAAACTAAGGATGCATCTATGGAATGCATTTTAGGAAGAATGAAACTGAGAGTGAACTATATATGAACTACTTCTATTGCCCTACTCTGCATCTCGTAATTTGCTCTTTCATGTTCCGATGGAATCCTGCACTCCAGTTAAACAGTATTGGCTCTAGACACTGTAAACCATAGGCCACCTGTGATATTGAAACTAAGTACAAGCTGGTACTTCCCACTATACTTGTGATGGAAAATAGAATGGATCGAAGAGGTAGATCCCTGATGTCTTTGATCGGGATCCTGCCTCCCACCAGTCTCGATCCTCAGACACAATGGTTTTCCAAGTACTCCTCTACAGGCACGAGAAGTGCCCTCTATCTAGATAAAATAACAGGGGACCCTCTCTTTGAGAGGTCAATCAAGAAATACACATCTTCCAACTCAATGGTAAGAAGTTGTGTTTTAATTTGGAACCCCTTCTCCACGATGTTCCACAACCCAATCATATACTCGAGAAGAAGAACCTCTTTCTTCATATTTTGCATCTTAAAGAACTTGAGGAGACTGCAATTCCTCAATGTGGCCCTTGATCAGGGACTTTGCAAGGTGGCCACATCATTGATCTCATGCTCTCTTTATTTCCACTCGATCATGACTTTCGTCAAATTTACCTACAATCATCAAAAAATCAAAATTCATTAGTCATGCTTTTTCAACAATTGTTGGGCAATAAAAACCTAAAAAAAATTGTGCTCTTTTTAGGAGTCCAATGCCCCCTTTATACTCACACCAGGGTGCCAACACTCCCTTAAAAGGGCCACCAGGGCATTATCCCTTTGGAAGAATGCTCCCCTTTACCTTTTGGAGGAGCGCTGATAGTTTTTGGGCATTTTTTGTGTGTTTTGGGAAGCTCCCCCTTCACTCTTACATAAAAGTGCTAGCGTCATGCCATTAATCTTGGAGAAGCGCTGAAAAAATTGGGTAGAACTCCCGCTAACGATCTAGAGGAGCATTGATCCCTTTTGAGCGCTTGTCTCATCCGAGGGCATCATTTTTTGAACCCAATTATAGCCTAAAAAAAAAATATAAACCATGCATATTAAAGAAAGAAAGAAGAGCACCAACCTGGTCCAGACGGTGACAAAAATAGCTAACCGTAGCTCCGGCACCAATAAATGCAAGAATCACCCTCCAAAGATCAATTTCTCCACTGCTACAAATCTTTGCACAAATGAAATGGTAAAAGACTTTTTTACCCCATTTTACTATTATACAATTTCATTTTTTCCAAAGACATAGTTATTTTGGGTTTTGAGAAATATTTTGGAGGCATTATTAATACACTAGCATGTAGTTTTGACATTATTGGCAAATTTTAGAGCAATTTTGTTCGATTTTTCATCTTGTCACATTAACAAGCATAGTCTTAGTTCGTTCTCACACTTGAGAAAACATAAGAACGGACCGAGTATAATTTTATCTCTTTTTCAGACTCACATGGATACACAAAAAAGGAACCCCCTAGAGTTGTCTTTAATCTCTTTTTAGACTCTCTAAATGTGAAAATATTGCCAAGTGATCTTGCTTCCTTTCCCACTCGTTAAAAGGTTTGAAAGTGCATCTTTCGAGTTGTAATTTATCTTTTTTTCGGCCTCGTGAGACTAACATTACGAAAAATGACAAAAATGGAGTCGTCTTTAAGTCATTTTCAGACTCTCTAAATATGAAAAACCATCACGTTTACCTTCTCTAGACTCGTTAAACCATCATGCATTGAAGGGTGCATATGGGACCGAACCCTTACTTCTTCCAGTTCATTAAAAATGAAGAGGGATTTACCAAAGGTGAGTTATATGGAGCATGTGTTACCCTCCTCGAGCTCATTAAATAAAAAAGAGGTGCTCGTCTATCTAGATGGGGGAAACAATTTGAAAGAAGCAACCCAAGCAGTTTTTGAGAACATCACCAGTCGCCCTTGAACACGACAATTTGTCTTTGTGCACATTTTTATCCGCTGAACCTATGCACTTAAACAATCCTTTGATTTTCCTTACTCCTTTGGGTCACCCGATGAAAGTCATAGTATCCACTGCATTATCGTGTTTTGGTCCATGTCATGTTTCTGCTATCGTGCCTCAATGTTCAAGGGAAGTATCTGCCTCAAGAGTCAACCATCACAATTTTTTTTTTCAATACCCGTGTCAGTCCATGTTCTTTTGATTCATCAATTCATATCTCTATGTCAGTTTCCTGTCGTTGATGGGGGATACATCAAGGCCCTCCTTCAACAAGTCTATTCCTGTCGACTTCAACACATTATCCAGGAACTAGACTTAGAAACCAATTAGTACCTTGGGTGCCTTAATGGTAGGCCTCCTCACATCTGACAATGGGTTTACATCATTGACCTCCGATCGGATGATTCCATGGATGTTTGACTTCATCTCATCTATTCACATTCGATGGAATGTACTAGGGTACCTTGGGAATCATTGACATCAATGGTAATCTCCCTCATACTTGTTAACGATTTACCTCATTGACTGGTAATCAAGTGGTTTATGTCATGTTCGACATCAGGACATCTATTCACATGGTTAGATTCATACTACATCGGGATCGGTAAGAAGACCTTGGGTTGAGTAATCACTCTAAATATGTACTTTACCCAGGTTGCTATGGAGTTTCTCTTGAACATTGACACATATACTGTCACATAGATCCACTTTGTATTGGTCGTGGCTATGTCTTTTCGTCTCATAGATCCACTATGTATTTTTCATGGCTACAATCAGTTCAGGTCATGGGAGTATAGATCCATAGTGTATCTTCAGTGGTTATACCTTTTTGTCAATATAATTATGGATCCGCAGTGTATTTTATGGTGGCCATACCTTGAAAGTCTTTATCACTCAAGCATAGGTATGTCTGCCTTGGGTTTGAAACATGTCATAATATTTGTTTGATGGTTGTGTGCATCTTCTTCCAGTTTCTCTAAGTCCATAACCTTTCTCAAAAAAGTCTACAAAGTACTTCAGTCATGAGTTCCCATCTTCTAACTTCTCACTTTGGGGGGCAATCTGTTACACATGAAAATTACTCATTACAATGATGACCTATTGTCATCATCACCAATGTCGCAAGTGTTGCATTTTGGCCACACGTTTCACAAATATCATATTGTCATCTTTCCTATGTCGTGTCTCGAACGAAATTATCAAGAACACTTAAAAGACACCTCAAAAGACTGGTTTTGAAGAAGAGAAATCATTTGACAAAGAGTACAAGTATTTTTCCATGGAAAAAGCCACTCAAAAATCATTTTTAAAAGGAAGCGCTCCCCTATACACTGTCAGGAAGTGCTAGTGCTCTCTACCATGCTTTGGGGGTGCATTGCAACGCTCTGTGCACCCTTTTGGAGGAGTGTTGGCCTATTTGATCAAATCTTGGGCTATTGAGGAAAATCAGAAAAGAATCCCCTTCATCTCTAGAGTTGGTTGGATTCGAATATGAGGTCAAATGTTGATCTTAGGGAAGATCCACAACTGAAGGAGAAGGATCCTCAACCTATCCCAAGAATCTCTTAAGTTGTTAGACCTCTCCAAGCCTATATAAGGAGGCCTCCTCATGGTGAAAGGGAGAGACATTGAAGGCATCAAACTTATGATCTCATAATGGAGATATCATTGCAGCATAATCAGTTTATGTGTGGATTACTTGAGCAAAGGGTTGGACAAGGAGAGTTGGGAGAGGTTTTTGCACCTTCATCAAACGTTTGTAATTATTCTATATTGTTCTCATTAATATATATATATATATATATATATATATATATATATATATATATGTTCTTGTTCTGTTTCTTTCAAGGTTTTGTTTATTCTACATGAACATGTCTCTATTAGATATATCTGGCTTCAAGCTAATCTTAGTAGAATAGGAAGATTGTTCTGTCTTTGATTGGATTGTAGGACTTGTCAAGGAGCTTGGGGATCAAGGCTCAACTCGAACTGTGCGAGGAAAAACATCGTTAAAAAGGTACACATTTCTTCCTCTTATTTATACATTAGTTTAGCTAGGTTTAAAAGGATGTCGGTGACTAGTGTTAGCACCTTTTCTGTCTTGGTCTTAGGAGACTAGAGCCCAAGAGGGAATCTGCTTGTCTGCAGGGGATTTATCTGTAACAACATAGGCCAACAAATACTCAACATATGAGGCTGGTAACTACTTCCAGTAATTCTGTGTGACGGGGCGGGTTCGAAACCCTGGCATTCTTTTCTTTTATTCACTATACAGTTTTTGAAAATGACCAAACTCATGTAGGTAATCATCCCATGGACCAAAGAGATATGAAAGTAATGAATCCTTTCACTGCCGGGTTAACACATAACCAATTCAAAATTCAAGTTCAAGGAGAACTGGGTCTAAACAACAGGTGAGTGAGACAACTTGGTAAGCGAGGTTTGTAACATTAAACCAAAATATCCAACAAGGTTTAACACAATCATTTCAAAGGAGAACCAAGTCGTAACATGAAACCAAAATATCCAACAAGGTTTGACACAATCATTTCAAAGGTGGATGCCAGGTAGAACCAAACTTTGCATACATTCAAACTGTAAAAATGGAAACTTGACAGGGAAAGAAGGCCTCGTGACTACAGGAGGAGGTAATAATACTACATTGAAAGAACCCAGAACCGACCATCTCCTTTGTTTATCATAAAAACCCTCTATAATTCTATCTCAAGACATGGGTGATAACAAACAAAAATTTCCATAACTCTATCAACAATAAGGAGCAATAATAACTAGTCATTCACCCCGCGCGCAACCATAAACAAATAATTTCAACATTAAGGAGAATTTAAACAAATTCTAATTTGCAACATTTGAAACGCCAACCAATATCATTTGCACAAACATAATACATATCCAGCCACCATATCTTTCAGAAAGCAAGAACTCTACATACGAATTCTAAGAGCGAACACAAAGATTCTATCCATAGCAAGGCTAGAATGATGAATGGAAAGGAGAGAGTTACCATACCTACGAGGAAAGTGCCAAAATGAACCAAGGACCACCACTATTCTCCAACGATCGAGCAAAACTGAGGTAAACTAACAAGAGAAACCAAAATGTGTGACAAGGTGAGGGTGGTGAGGTCGAGGTGGGTAAGAACAACGTGCAGTAAATGCATGTCGCTTCTCCACCCACTCATTAATTTCCATCAACCATATCTAGGGTGGAGTGCATCCAAACTTCGTCATTTTCATTAATCAAGTTTAATTGAAATCCAACATGTCATTTCCTTTTTCCAAATTGAAATGAAAACCCTCTATACCATAGTTTTATACCAGCATCAATTATACAATATGTCCCATATTTCTAACAAGTTCCACTTTGCAAGGATCGATTGACCTCAAACAATTGCATAAACCATAATTATTGTCCACAATATGCCATGATTGAAATATATGATAACCAATGTGAATGTGAGTTGAATTCCAAATTTTAAACCATATGTCAAAGCAGATGTATAACAATTATAACTAAAGTGTTTGTCACTTTCTTTTGTCTTTTAAAATTTCCAACCTTTATCATCATTGATTGCATATGAAAATTTATTCAAATTCCTTTTATGTTTCTCAAACTTTAATATGATTTGTAAAGTTGTCATGAATGTAATTCAGAGAAGTGTTTCTTTTTCACCATGATCTACAAGGGGGTCCCACCTATCTAGTATATTATTAAGTATATGTATATAAATAAATAGGCATTGCAACCCATTTGCAGGAAGGGGTATTATGTTGTGCTCTTGAGCGTCAAAACACCGGTGACTCCATAGGAAAATATGTTTCTAATAGATTCAGAACTCAGTATGTCTAGTTTCATAGACGAGTAGAAGTAGATGATTAAAAAAATTGCTGAAAATAATAGTTATGCAACAGGGGGAAAAAGATGGCTTAAGGGAAATAATGAGACGGGACTTTGGGAATAACTCATGGAAAATGGTACATATGAGCGTGTTGGTCCTATATGCATAACATTCAAACAATATGTAACATACAATACTTCTTTAGTTTCAAGGAGAATGTTTCTGATTTTCTCGTTGGATCTCAAGATGGAGGGAAGAAAGGGGTAACAGAAATAGGGAAGATGACAAAATCAACTATCCTACAACAATGTTGAAAGCAAAAATAAATTTCAACGATGTCTAAAAGGAGGACATCGTGACAACTGTGTGTATCTTATTTTCTGTTGATCAACAATATTTACATAATGACATTAATATGGATAAACTGATCCAAACTTTATTTCTAATAAATTGAAAAAAAAAACAATAGAAATTAAAAACTCAACCAACCAAAGTAAAAAAAAAAAAATACAGTAAAAAAAAAGACTATATACATAAGTCATTTTAAACAAGCGTTAATTATCAGTCTGGTTCCACATAATGTTTCAAGTGGGAACCATTAGTGTTGTAAGAGAACAATCGCTCTTCCAAATCCTTTAGAAGGTATGAGTTTGTACCAAGGACAAAACTGATTTTAAAAGAACCAAGCCATAGTTTCTGGAACTTTGAGTGTCTTCCTCTCTCAGCATGAGCTGAGTCCCATAGTAGGAATTTCTCGTCAATCTTGAATTCAACAGATTTTGATCATTTGTTAAAATACTTTTTCACAGTTTGTTGCCTTCTTTTTATGTTCTCCAAGGAAAAATTCCTTTGTTATTCCAAGGCTAACATTGCATTTATCCTTTGGGTAAAATTGGAAGAAATTAATTCTTCAATCTGTAATGTCATCCATAAGGAGGAAAGCTCAAACTCAATAGGCAAAATAACCTCTTGAACATATAAAAGCTGAAGGGGAGTACAACCTAAGCTTGCCTTGGTGGTTTTTCGATCTGCCGAGAGAGTCTAAGTGAGAAGTGTGTGCCACTGGAGAGGTTTATCCTCTATGGTCCTATTAATGATCCTAACCAGATTCTTGTTAGTGGGCTCATCTTTCCCGTTTACTTGGGTGTAATAGGATGATGAAGTGAAATGTTTGACCCCTAATTTAACCACAAACTGGGTTAAGTTCGTAGAAATGAAGATTGGGCCATTGTCTGTAATGATATCTAATGGGATGCCAAATCTGGAAAAGATATTAGTTTCTAGGAAATAAATTACCTGCTCATCCTGTGCATGCTTAAGAGGAACAACCTTAGTGCACTTAATAAAGTAATCAGTGGTTGTCAAAATAAAAATATGCCTTGCGAAAGATGAATGATTGATAGGACCAATAAAGTCTAGGCCCCATTTAGGAAAAGGGAAATCCAAGAGGACAGGTCGTAAAGGCATGGAAGAAAGATGTTCTTTCCCAACAAGGTTTTGGCACTTATCACAAGATCTTGCGAATTTATAGGAATATCGAAATATTGAAGGATAATATTAACCATTTCTTATGATTTTAAAGTCAATATCTTTAGTAGAAAAATGGCCACCAATGTGAATGACATAAACTGATGATCCATGAATTTCATGTAACAATGTATGTGGATTTTCATCATTCATGCATCAAAGTAATAAACCATCAGCATACCTTCTAAACAAAAGTCTCCTAAAACGATATACCTGGAAGATTTCAGGAAGAGTCTCCTTCTTTGTTGAGGATCCAAGTTATCTGGGAATTTTTTATGTTGCAAGTAATACACTAGATTTCTATACCAAGGATGTTCAACTATAGAAATATTTTGATTTTCAATATAGAATAGAGCTGAAAGAGGACTATCATGATCATCAAGTTCTTCACTTGGTTCGGGGTGTTGAGCTAAGTCAAGGGTTAAGTCTCATCCCTTGATCATTTTTAAATTCATGATGGTTAAATTGTAAGGTAGCTAGAGAGGTAGTGGGGGGGCCCAGAGGGCCCATAGTGATAATAGTGGATGTCATTCAATGTAATGTGGACTAGGTCCACTATATTATTAAATAAGGCCCACTATGGTAGTTAGATATAATAAATGTAAGAGGACTTCTTAGAAGGTTCTACTTCTAGAAGATTCATCCTCTAGAATGTTCTTAGGTGATGGTAGAACTATATAAAGGGTTCAAGCAATGTAATGAGACATGAAAAGAGAAGTATTGTATTTGGAACAATAGCTCAATAGGAGGATGCCCCCTCGAAGAGGCAAGTGAACAGGAGAGGATCCCTTCCATAATAGGATCCATTGTATGGTGTTTCCCTACCTCAAGGGTTTGATATAATAAAGTGGGGTTTTTTCTATATTGTTCTTCTATATCTGTTGTGGTGCTTTTTTTATTCAGTCTTTGGTTCTTAACAAGTGGTATCAGAGCACTTTCCTTGGCCGGAGTTGTGGGCAACTATGTTTATTTTTGCAGATTTTTTTTTCGGAGAAGAAAAAAGAGGGCCGCGACATTCCAGACATTTTCAGTATATTTATGTGCAAAATTTGCATAAAATGGTTGTAGATATGCATTCCTCTCAGAAAAACACCCAATTTAAAAAAAAAAAAAAAAAATCGTTCGAAAAGGAGTTCGGAAGGTCGAGCTATTGAGGTTTTAAAATCTGCAAATTTTCAGGGTTTTTTCTGCGGACGGCGGGGTGATTTATTTTTGTAGAATTTGGAGGCTGAATTTGCCCAAATAAATTACATATATGAGTTATTCTCACAATTTCACCCAATTTCAAAAAAAAAATCAGCCGAAACGGAGTCCGGGAAGTGAAGTTATGAGCATTTTAAGTTCAGCAGTTTTTTTGGGTTTTTCCAGAAAAAGTCGCGATTTTCTGCCGAAACTTCTTTGGTCTATTTTTTGAGTTTTTTCATGACAGCTGCAGGAATGAAGCGTTCATAGGGTGCTCAGATGGATATTTCATCTCAAACCTTGAAATAAA
>JASDQU010361440.1:0-11757 GCA_032191745.1 Picea mariana | reverse complement strand
TTCAAGAGATAACTCAAACCAACACAGATAGTCCTCTCCAAAAGATGCGCCACTCTTCTCCCTCTCTCCAACTAGTAATTGCAGCTTGCCTCATAAGAGAATGAGCAAGTGAGTGTGTGTTAAAGTGAGGCGCTAGCCTCCCTATATATACAAGACTAGCACGTGTGAAAGGGTTTCACTGGCAGGGCCGACCTCTCACTCTGGGTGGGTAAACCCACCTTTAATTTGATTCTGGGTCTCAATAATAACTGCTGGGGCTGACTTTTTATTCTGCCTATTACAATTGTCCGATGACCAATCCGCAAAAGGGGATTTGGTCCTAATACAATTACCAACATGATTAATCCACAATGGGGATTAATCCTATGAATAAAATAACAATAATAATAAGAATACTCTTTGCAGTTACATTATTTTAACAAAAAATCCCGCTATTTGTTCAGAATATCATTTTGTCCTAGACACAACTATTAATCAACTTGCACAAAGTAATGAAATTTACGCAATCAGAACCATTGGCGCAACTGTCACACTCGCGAGAAAACATGGCTCACAACACATTCTCCACATAAAAGATGGAGAGTCAGACAACGACAAGGCAATGGTACCGTTCTCCATATCTAGTTTTGTCCTTTACTTTCACATGTCCATGTATCTCGGTTAAGTTACACAAATATAGAATTGTTCCATGTTACAGCTGCAATTGTTCGACACCTATTCAAATTTGTTTTCGTCAATGGAACAACAATTGCATAAAGGAAAATTTCCACTTATGCTCTTCAAAAATATAACAAAGAAAAGAGATGTTAAAGAAATGATCTTTTGCACAGCCCAAGAAACATTTGTAACAGAATTGTGAGTAGACATAGTACAGGATCTCAATAAACTAACTAACTCTACAACTGTTGTGCGTATAGATTTACAAATTCATCCTCACTTCTCATACAAATTGCCTTCACCAAATTTTTGCAGTTTTTTTTTTTTTTTTTGTGCAGTTGTATATTATATTGCTCAATATATTAACTGCTATGCTCACGTTTTCAAGTTGAAGGTGTTTTGGTTGCAGCGAATGCGTACTCGACCCCCTTTGAGCCTGTATGTGAGAAATGCAACTCTCCTGCTTCTGCTTTTGCTTTCATAAGTGATGATACAATTGAATGTCTGCGATGCAGTAAAAAATGTCCTTACATATATAGAAATTGCCTCAATGCTGCCATCCGAACCATGGGCAACACAACCGTACATTGTACAATTAGACAACCTATGTTACAAGATGTGCTTCCTGGGTTAGCATAATTTTCATATGAGGCATACCTACAGAAAAAGACAAACATTGTCTACATGCTACACGACTTTCAGATACATAGCAAATTTACCTTAAATCAGGACAATACAATATTTCATATTGGCTGAAAAAATAAAATAAAAAAATCATATTAAGTTTTGGCAGGAAACAAAAATATCTCATGTGTGTCTATAATTTTTCTTCAACACCAAGATGAATGTTCTTCAGAGTTTACATCTATAGCTGTAAAATTCTCTTTCCAGAGATTTTGTCTCTTCTTGTGCACTTGATAAAACAAGGATAATCTAACTACAAATGCAATTGATGTTGTTATTTTGATGTTTTTTGTATCTCCCAGTAAGAATTTTGCATATTTGTTGCGGTGTGCAAATTAAAAAAAAATGGTGGTTGGTTGTGGCTTTGTTGGAGGAGTCTGCACGTTTTTGGGTGCCCAAATTGGACAATTGTTTTCCAACTATATAACCATGGAAGGATTTCTGCATTTTTTTTGGGTACCCGAATAAAAAAAAAATTGGTCTCCAACTATACATTTATGGTATGGTATCTACATTTTGTCAATGCCCTAATTGAAAAAAAAAGGACTCAACATCGATTGAAACATGATCTTGATATTTTCAGAACTCCCTATAGAGATTGGGGAGTTCAAGCATTGGAATTCATACAGGCAGGTGCAGTTGTTGGTGATGTACACGCGCATAAGATTATTCAGTCCAGAAATGGGAAGCATGAGCGCAAACCCCATAAAAAGTATCCAACTGTAAATAACTCAGGCCCATCCTCTGAACCATCGAAATAACTTTCTCCTCTGGGTAGAACCATCAAGAATTTCCAATAATATTGGAAATTTGGCATTGTTAAAACTGGTAGTGATAGACAATGGCACTATCAGAAGAAAATGTCCATAGTGATATTGCTTAATGGTAAAATAGTAATCGAAAAATTTCTTGTTCCCCATTTTGAGGTTTGGTTATAGCTAGCGTACCGTGGTGAAGCTCCGCTGGTTTTTTGTTGTCTTGTGTTTGGTAGACTTTTGTTCATATCCCATGGCCCCAGTTATTTTCTCATGGAAACATATACCATATGTAAGAGAAAACTAATGCCACAATGTGTTTTTTTTATATATCAAATTGTTTGATGTAAAGGTCAATGCACACTGATCTATAAAACCTTATGGGATCTTACTTGACGCCTTCTGTGTTTGTGCGTTGCCTTCTGCCTCAACTTTCAATACATTTGGTGTTTACTTGATTCTTGGTTGTATGCTTCGTTCTGGAAAATTAATAATACATTCAGGATCTTCGTAGTTTTTCTATGATCTTAAAGACTATAGAGGACATGTTTTGCCTTTTAATATAATCTCTGTGACGCAAATGTAGTATGTGGCTCATTTGAGCACTTTTCCTTGATCGATGAACTTAGCAAAATTAATCTCCTGGAATAATTTGAAATAAAAGAGTATATACTATGTGAATTCCAATGGAACTATCATATCAATGAGAGGAAATTAAAATTAAAATTCGTCGTTGTTATACTTGCGGTGAAGCTGACAATACAATAACTTTACTTAAACATCCCAAAATTGATTTTCATGTAGCTTTTCGACGTTTCTCTTATACAAACTGATCCTGGAAACTATAAGCATGGCTCGATGTATCTTTTTTTTGATTGAAGAACCTGTTCACATGTTTAATGCACTTCCTAGTTGTTGATATTATGGTAGCTGCGGGAGGTATCAACCTCCATTATGACCTTTGCCAAGATTAGAATATTCTGGAAGCAAGAAAATAAGTGAATGTAGCCCTAGAAGAGATGCAGGCTAAGAGAAATAATAATATCAATTATTTAGTACCCAAAATGAGAATTCATCCCAGGCAATCTGGCATAACTAGTATAAATACAGGGGGCTAGTCTTCACTTTACACACAATTCTCAGAATCACAGAGTTACACTTGTGCGCGCTGCAGTTGGGAAATTTTGTGCGCAAGTCCTGGAGAAGGTGTTGCTGCCAGTTCTGAAGTATATAGTTTCGGTCTTTCTGGGTTGGAATCTCTAATCATCTTTTATTACTTCTTTCTTGGTGCATTAGCCTTGATTGACTATTGATTTGCTACCAGGATTTTTCTCTCTGTCAAGGTCTAGGTGCTCGGGGGTGGCTTTGGCCTATGGTTGGGTGACAATAGTGATATTGTCTATGGTTAAACAAGCACATCCATGATATTCTAACAGGTTATGAGCCCACACCTCCTTCATTCAGTCTAACCGTTGGAAGGGACTATAGCCATAAGGATAATAAGCTCTTTTAATCACTGCCACTAGGGTTACTAGCAGGTGCAGTTGTAGAAACCCTAAAATCCCAATCCAACACCTTATTATGGAACACCTCACTCAAGGAGAAGGTATTCAAGTGCGCCTTAGTCCAGCGCACCTCTTGGCACTCTCAGAAGGCAGAAACACCAAAGTTGAAATTTTGGATCAAAGCATGACCATTCCACCAGTCAACTGAAGTCATGAATGAAAAGACTAGTCATCTACACTACTCAACACTCACATGAATGATTGAAGATGACATGTGGATAATTGACAGTGGAGTTTCTAGGCATATGATGGGAGATCAAGCCAGAATCTCCAATCTAAATGAAAAGAAGACATCGTACAAGGAAGATATTTGAGACAAAATCACTTACCCAGTCGAAGGAATTGGACAAGCCCCCGTCAAGTTGAAAACATGTAACAATGTTCTATTGAGCAATGCCTTATTTGTACCTAGTTTATAAAAGAATTTGGTATCCGTATCTTGCCTAGAAGACAAAGGAAACAGAATATATTTCATAGATGGAAAAGTGTTATCTTGGTATAAAGACTCCAACATAGAGAATGCTAGGGTTATTTGAACTCGTGAAGGAAATCGATACAGACTACTAGAACAAAATGATGAAGCTCTTGTACATGATGAAGTCAATCCCAATGAACTTTGGCATAGAAGATAAACTCATATTAACTATCAAGCATTACCTTTTCTCAAAAATATGGTTGAAGGAATACCAGCATTACAGTCTACACATGAAGGAATTTTCAAAGGATGTGCTCTTGGAAAGAATATCAAGAAACCATTCCCAAGTAGCAACAATAGACCTAAGGAGACTCTAAATCTAATACATTTAGATGTTTGCGGTCCGATGCCAGTCAAATCTCTAGGAGTTTCTCTTTACTACGTAATATTCATAGATGATTACTCAAGAAGGACTTGGTTATATCTCTTGAAGACAAAGGATGAAGTATTCAACAAGTTTCAAGAATTCAAAGTAGAGATAGAGAACCTCACAAACAATAAAATCAAGACCTTGAGAACCGATAATGGAGGAGAATACACATCAAAGGAATTTGTTTCCTTTTTCAAATAGGCAGGGATTAGGAGGGAGCCGATTGTTCCTCATAATCCTCAACAAAATGGTGTAGCAGAAAGGAAGAACAGATCTATAGAAGAAACCATGAAGGCACTACTAAATGATCAAGGTTTATCTATGTTTTTATGGGGAGAAGCAACCATGACAGCAATATATGTTCAGAACAGAAGTCCTCACCGCATATTGAAGGATATGACTCTAGAAGAAGCCTTCTTAGGAAAGAAACCTAATGTGAAAAACTTAAGAATATTTGGATGCCCTCTTTACTTTCACATTCCCAAGGACAAAAGGAATAAATTAGAACCCTCAGGAAAGAAGGGAATATTTGTGGGATACAGTGAATCATCCAAGGCCTATAGAATCTATATCCCAAAACAACATAATATTGAAGTCAGTAGAGACGTGACCTTCAATGAAAATATGGCTTTCAAGAAATCCATAGAAGAAACTATAGAAGAAGAAGAGTATGAAGATCCTATTCAAGAAGGCACATGTCTTCTAGAAAATTAGAATGAAGAAAAATAACAACTTGACCATGCGATGCAACCATGTGATACCATTGATTTAGACATTGTACCTAAGACCAAGAAACGACCAGCTTGGCTTGAAGATACCCTACAAGAACCAAAAAGACTTAAAGCTCCAAGTGGAACCTTCAGAAAAAGTAAGAAGCCCAAGAGATTCTCCAGCTATGCAGCATGCATGACAAAGCTTCTAGATGAAGAACCTACCACGTTTGAAGAGGCAGTACAAAAGAAACAATGGAAAGAAGCCATGACAGAAGAACACCAATCCATCATGAAAAATGATGTATGGGAAATTGGACAAATAGAAAGCAAGGTTCGTAGCTAGAGGGTTCTCCCAGAAGGAGGGAGAAGACTAGGATGAAAAGTTTTCCCATGTTTCCAGATATTCTTCCATTAGAGCTATCATGTCTCTTGCCGCATCCATGGGATGGAGTTTACATCAGATGGATGTAAAGACAACTTTCCTCAATGGAGCAATCGAAGAAGAAGTATACATTGAACAACCTCAAGGGTTTGAATTACATTCTAGAGACACTCATGTTTTCAAACTAAATAAAGCTTTATATGGACTCAAGCAAGCTACAAGATCTTGATATGCCAGAATATAAAACTACTTAATGAGACTTGGTTTCTCCAAAAGTCATGCAGATCCAGATATTTACTACAAAGTCGTGAACAATGAACCTGTGATTCTACTGCTATATGTCTACGATCTATTCCTAATAGGTGAAGAGTCTCTCATCATGTAGTGCAAAAAGGAACTAGCTTCTGAGTTTGATATGAAAGATCTTGGTCTCATGCATTATTACTTGGGACTAGAAGTGTGGCAAAAGTGTGGTGAAGTATTCCTTGGACAAGGAAAGTATGCAATAAAAATTCTTCAGAAATTTGGAATGATGGATTGCAAATCCATGGACACTCCTATGACCAAAGATATAAGAAAAGTAAGAGATTCAAATTCGGATCTAGTAGATCCATCCCTATATCGACAATTGATTGGGTTATTGATGTATTTAGAAAATGTCTAGGTGTGGGAGTTGGCGGATTCACGTCTTCAGATTTCCACTATTACTTTTATATCACCAGCCCGACCGACCGCTTCCTCGTTTCATATTGAACAAACTTTTTGGATCGCGGGTTCCTGGATTGGCGGGTTCAATATTGCGTTTCCATTGTTCTGTCGCCTGCAAACAACACTCGAACTTCCACGATCTACAAATTAGCAAACAAATTCCCCTTTATATCATTTTCTTTCACTTTCTGTTTACTTGGTACTTTTTTCGAATGTCTTGTGATTTTATATACAACACCCGAAGTTCCACAATATACAAATTGACCCTCAAAATTTGTCATTGTCTCATGTTCCGTGTTACAAATTTTGCATTCAAAAGTTGGGCTAGATACAACTTGACTATCGGGCCCTCACGTTTCCTAAGTAGAGCTTTTGGCCCTATTTTCAAGCCCGTCAATATTCCCTGTTCCGAGTATGTTTAATGATTTTATATCATGAGACGGACCAACCTCTTTTCCATTGCATACTTGGCCACTATTACCATCGCTAGTTCCTGGCCAGGCTTGCTCAACATTGCACTTCCATTGTTCCGCTACATACAAACAATACCCGAAATTCCACAATATACAAATTGATGGCCGAAATCTGTCATTGTGAGATACAATTTGACCATCAACCCCTCACATCTCCTGATTATATCTTGTGACCCTATTTTTGAAGCTCGCCCAACGACTTTCCATACTTGGCCATTTCTTGGAATATGTTTCGCGGATTTGTAGGTGGACGAAATGTACAATGCTTAATCTCTCTTCGCCATCCCTGCCACCTTGGTACTTCTTTCTATATATGAAATTATTAAGCTTTAATGATAGTATCTCATCGTGTAGGAACCGTTAAGATTGCCATTAATTTCTGGAAGGCCGGAGAATATTTGTCATTAATACGAATTAAACCAATATTTGGGGAGAAGAGTGTTATCCTTTCCAAGTATTCATTTCAAACATGATGCAATCTCTTTTGTGCGTCAATCGGTTGGAGCCTTTACAAAATTTGTAATTTTTAATCGCTCTTCAGTGTCACCACTACCTTCGCACTTTTTTCTAAATATGCAATTAGCAAGCTTTAATGGTAATAACTCATTACGCACTAATCCTGGAGATTGTCATTGATCAGTGAAAGGATCGAGGAGATCTTCCATTGATACACATTAAAACAAGATTTGCGGAGGGTTATACTATCCCTCCCTAATTCTCATTTCAAACATCATCTAGAGAAAATGAAAATTCTCGCTAACTTATGGCAGCAGTTCCACAACAGTTTTGTCCAGATACAGTAAACAACTTTGGGCATGATGGCGAGAGGTTCCAATATTCCAGGGACTATTCTTACTACTCATCTCCCTCTGCCCAAGAACAAAAAAGGATATGTTCCCTTGGTGCACTGAGAGATATATTTCAAGACAAATAATTCCAAGGCAACCCTTCCTGCTCAGACAACCTGTCCGCCTGCATTGATGGCTGGTGCAGAGGTTGATGCGATGAATTTCGAGCTGGAAGAAGATGATCTGATGGATGATGATACGACAATGGATGATGGCAATGCAGACATTGTGCTCACTCCTACACCCAAATTTAAATCAACCATAATGGGAGGCACTTCCCGGCTCGACGATGGCGGTCCTGACAACACCAAAAGAAGGGGTTTCAGAAAAGAAATCGATGCTGAACGCAATCGCCGCTTTGCAGCTCGAAAGTAGGAATTCCAGAGGTCCAAATTAGTCCGTTCTGGGCAGAAATCTTTCACTGTAAGGAAATGATCTATTGATTCTCCCAGAAATATATTTCAAGCCAAAAAATTATTCAATTGCGGGATCATTGTCCTGTTCTTTGGATATACAATTAACATATTAGGGAATAAGGACCAAAAATCCCACTGGTGCAAGACATATTCTTACTAGTCATCTCCTTCTGCCCATAATGGACTAATTTGGGCCTATGGAATTGCTCGTGCAACCTGTTTCCCTGAAATTTTCGACTGTGAGGAGGTGGTTTCTTGGAGTGTCCTAACTTTCAGTTTCAGGCTATTCTGTTTTCCCTGCAACATTTTTCGTCTTCTTCCTCATGGGAATCTTGTGAGAACTATCAATTTTACCATAGGACTGTTGTTCATCTGCTTCAAGCCAAGGATTTATTCCACTGCAGAACCACCCTCATGTTTTTTTGTCGCCTCAGGTCTTCCGAAAGATATTGAGATCGGGGCACTGAACATTGACCCATCGAGGAGAAGACTGCAAGGATTTCCTAAAAAAATTCATGGTAATCAGTTTTGTATGCATGTTGAAAAGCATCTCGATAGCTCCTGCATGTTGCAGATTCCGTGCCTGTGTTTATGGAAAATATGTTCAATGTTTTGGCCCAAATAACTCGGTCCAATTTGTATGGATAGATATACAATGCTCAATATTCTTTTTTTTTTTAATGGATTTACTATTAAAAAATTTGCCTTGGAGTATTGGTTGTTGCTTCTTTTATGAACTTAACACCTCTTCTCATTGGCATGGTTCAATAGTCTCGTAGTTCTTCGATATTGTATTTTCTTAAGTAATTTGTTCTAAAATGGATCATTTAACAATTATATGACAATGCATTGTGTAGATCCATCAGGATTTTATGGAAACAAAAATGAATTTCAGATAGTTTCAAACCAATGTTCAATTCTTTTTGTAATGCAGATAGAACATAGAAAGACCAAATCACAATGTTGCAGCAAGATCGTCATTCTTGTTTCTAGACATGCAATTATTAAGCTTTAATGCCAACAACCCATCATGCAAGAAGTTTAATACTAAATTTAATATCTTAAATTCATGGAAGAATGTATCAAGAACACAATTACTCCCACAAGTCGCAATAAAATCTAATATTCAACAAAGCATTTGTTGACAATTACTAGAAAATGATGGTTTTGGAACAATGGGGCTTGTTTGAAACCAATTTTCTCTTATGAAAATTTCCCTCTGCATTTCTATTTTCCCACTCTTTTATTGCCTATAGTTTTTCTTTCTAGTTACTTAGTCATTTTTTTCCAAAAATGTCTTGCTGCATGGGTTGGAGGATTCACGTGTTCACATTTTCATCCATGATTTTATATGGAGATTCTGACTGAGTGCTTCCCCTTTGTTTAAATTTCACTTTCCATTGTTCTGTGACCTGCAAACAACACTCTGGCTTCTGTGATATGCAGATTTACTTCTAGACTCCCACATCATCCCCACTTTCGTGTTACACATTTTGCATTGAAATGTTCTGATATATACAATTTGACAGTCGGGGCCTTATGTCTCCTCGGGAACCCTTGTCACCCTATTTTGAAGCCCATCTGACCACTTTCCACACTTGACCATTTCTTGACATCTCTTTCGTGGATCCTCGAGCTCGCGGGTTCATGAAATTTCCAATTTATAGTTGTTTCATGTGCCCGCTACCTTCAGATTTTTTTCTAAGTATATGCAATATGTATACAACTTCTCCAGAAACATACAGAAAAGATGTTGCTAGGAAATGGAATATCTATTGCATATTTGAATATATTGGACCTTATTTTCCCTCTTCTATACTTAACCAAATTCCCGTTTCTTTTTCCCCTCTACTCTCTCTTTCTCGTTACTTAGTCGTATTTCCAAAAATGTCTCAATACATGCATTGGCCGACTCACGGGTTCACATCTGCGCTCGTGCTTTTATATCCCAACTTTGACTGACTGCTAGCCATTCGATGCCTAGCCACTTTTCAGATCACGGATTCTCGGGCAGGTGGGCTCTATATTGCACTTCCATTGTTCTGTGACCTGCAAACAACACCCAGACCTCCGCGATATACAAATTTACTGCCGCACTCCCACATCATACCCTCTTTCGTGATACACAGTTTGCACATGAAAGTTCCGAGACCTGCAATTTGACCTTCGTGTCCTCACGTCTCCTAGGGAACTATTGTCACCCCATTTTGAAGCCCATGCGTCCTATTACCATATTTTTCCATTTATTGGAATCTCTTTCGCACCTCCAATTCCATACTTACCCGTCTTTTTCTCTTGCGGATTCCTGAATAGGCGCTGTGCACTTCTAGTGTTCTTTGACCTGCAAACAACCCCCCCGGCTTCCGCGATATACAAATTGACTTATGGACTCCTACATCAGCCCCTCTTCCGTGTTACACAGTATGCACTCAAAAGTTACGATCAATACAATTTGACTGTCGGGGCCTCACATCTCCTTGGGACCCCTTGTCAGCCTATTTTGAATCTTGTACGACTGCTTTCCACGACCATTTCTTGCAATCTCTTTCACGGATCATTGGGTTGGTGGGTTCAGAGAATTTCCAATTTCTAGTCGTCGTTTTCTGTGCCCGCCACCTTCGTACTTCTTTCCAAGTATATGAAATAAGTATATAACTTCTCCAGAAACATGTAGAAAAGATCTTGCCAGGAAATAAGATTTCTATTACAGATGTGAATATATTAGCCCTTCTTTTCCATCTTCTATACTTAACCAAATTCTCGTTTCTCTTTTCCCTGTACTTTATCTTTCTCGTTACTTAGTTGTTTTTCTGAAAATGTCTAGTTGCATGGGTTGTTGGACTCGCGGTTTCACATTTGCACTCATTCTTTTATATCATGACTTTGATCGACCACTTCCACATTCCATACCTAGCCAGTTCTTTGACTGCGGATTCCCGGGTAGGAGGGCTCTAGATTGCACTTCTATTGTTCTGTGACCTAAAAACAACACCCTGACTTCCGCGATATACAAATTTACAACCAGACTCTCACATCATACCATCTTCTGTATTACACAGTCTACCTATCATCCCCTCTTTCGTGGTACACATTTTGCACTAAAAACTTCCGAGACATACAATTTGATCGTCGGGTCCTCACATCTCCTGTGGAACTATTGTCAGGCCATTTTGAAGCTCGTCTATACGCTTTCCATACTTCACCATTTTTTCGAATTTCTTTCACAGATCGTCGGGTTGGAGGGTTCAATAAATATCCAATTCCTAATCATTGTTTCCTATGCCCGTGCCTTATGCACTTATTTCCAAGTATGCAATAACTGAGGTTTAATTCTAATAGCTCACCATGCCTCGAGGAGACCGTCATAATAACTGTTCCTACAAAACTTGTATAGAAACATGCAGAAAATGTCCTTCCAGGTAATGGGATATCTATTAAAAATACTTACCAACTTTTTCGCTTGCGGCTTACTGGGCAGGCGAGTTCAAGATTTCCCTTGCATTGTTCTGCAACCTGCAAACAATACCCATAATTCCACAATATAGATGCAGAAAAGATCTTTCTAGGTAATGGGATATATATTACAAATTTCAATATATTAGCGAAAACGAGTCCGACCGAATGTTTTCCTATTCCATACTTACCCACTTTTTCGATTGCGGGTTCCACGACTTGCAAACAACACCCGAAATTCCGCAAATATACAAATCG
>JASDQU010361439.1:0-11757 GCA_032191745.1 Picea mariana | reverse complement strand
GGCGATGAATATCAGGCAGACGAAGCAGAATGCAGGGAGAAATGTGTAACCCATCTGAAACCAAAATCAGAAACAGATTGCTCAGTCAGAATCAAGTCCAAGCGAAAGTTCAAACTGAAACTAAAATGAATTCTCTGTTAGAAATCAATATGGGTTGACAGATATAAATCTATCCGTCGCGAACTGCTTTATATGGACAGATCTGCCTGATATAAATCTATGCCTCACAAACTGACCATGACAAACTGATTTATATGGACAGATATGTCTGATATAAATCTATGCCTCACAAGCTGACGATGGCTAGGCTAAGGAGTTTCCTTATGAATAAATAGAGAGCTCTTATATAGTAAAAGCTTTGGAACGATCATATTTTGATATTAATTTTTTAATGTTTATGCTTCTGCGAAACAGAAAGGTATAAATGCAGCAACAATGTGACAAAAGGAACTTCTATTGATTAGAAGTAGAAGGATTATTGGCCAGCTCAGCAGATAGCAGAATGTAAGACACGTTTGTTAGACAACCCCATTGTAACAGGTTTCATGACTCAACTCATCTCAATATGGAGGTGATTTGTAAATTTTATAGGATATTTTAACAGTAAGCTCACCAAAATAAATTTAAACTTAAATCAATTATAAGAAAATGCTAGTAAGTTCACCCAAAAAAATTTGAACTTAAAACAGTTATAATGAAATGCATTGTCTGATTATATTTTTAATACTTTCAGAAATAAAAACACATATTATATTATATAAGAAAACGAATTTTTAATGAATTACTAATAGTTAATTTAATCATCATTTTTATTGTTGGAGAAAAATAATTGAAATGGAAATGTGAAAGAATTTTATTACTATTGATATTGTAGGATATCCAATGCTCAATTTGATTTCTTTGTCCAACTTCACTTTTCTCCTCTTTACAACATATTTTAATGATCTCCAATCTTCAATTTGACTTGCTTATCCAAGTCCAACTCTCTCATCCTTACAACACATTTTAGTCTTCTCCTTTTAAAGGAGGACTAATAAAACAAACTACACAGCTACTTGGAGTGAAAATAGAATCTAATAATGGAAATAAGATCTAGCTCCATATTAATTAGAAAGAATCTCAGCTAAATAGAATTACATGACTAAAATAAGGAAAGAAAATAGAGCTAGTTTCGTATTAGTTGGAAACAACCCAACTAAATATGAATACACTCCATAACCAAAATATTTATATAAATGGGCTTACACTCTCAAATCAAATTAGTTGGTATATAATCCCAACCAATATTATTTCCTATCCTACCATTCTTAATTGGAAAATAATTTCAACTAATATAATGTTTATTTATTATTTCCTATCCTACCATTCTTAATTGGAAAATAATTTCAACTAATATAATTATTATTTCTTTTAAATTAGTTTACATGATACCCACAAGTTGAATGATAATGGCCATATAATTTCATACTTAGCACAAACAAAACACCCGTATGCTATTTATAGAAATTGTGAATAACTATGTGAAATTTGATTTTTTCTAACATGTTATCAAAAACAATTAATTAGATCATATATATTGATCTCTTCTATAGAGGGGTATAAATTATTTAAAAGATGGTTAAGATGATAAAATGTTATAGAAGAAATAAAAAATGTATGTATTGGAATCTACAAGGTCGACTCTATCTGTGTTTTTAGTTTCATCGACATCGGGTTTGTGTCTCCATATCACTCACACTCTCACTCTCTGTCACTCTCTCTACTCCTCTATAAATATCTCCATCTCTCTCCCAATATTATCCCCCTCTATGCCTAAGAACCTCTTGAGCGCTCAACACACCCAAAAAAGATTTTATGAATTTTTTTCTCTTTTAGGTACCACTTGTTTTCCTTTGTTCTCTTTCTGAATTGAGCTTGTTGTGTAGGGATCATTAATTTCATTTCCATGTCTCATAATCGATCATGCTGGATTTATTTGGACCTCTCAAAGTGAAACCTTTGTATTTAAAAAAGAACTTGGCATTTTAACTTAGAATTTGTAACTAAAATTGTGACCCACAGGCTTATGTTCGGCATCGGAAAAATCCAAGCAGTAAACTGGCTACATAGTGACAATAACATATGATCCTCAATGTATCATCGGCATTGGGAAAAGATGAAGGAGGATTACGCTGGTATTTCGCAAAGGAGATTCAAGAAATGGTCGATATCCCATCGGTGTCAACGAAATATAAGAGGGATAAACATTGACATGGGCCATGACGAACCTATGATAACCAATTGTTGATGCATTTGTTCGAGTCGGTGAAATATAAAATATTTAAATCATTTAAAATTTTCGCATTAACACATTGTCGATCATTGATCATCGATGCATTTTTCGGCATCGACAAGTTTCGATGGGTGTAATCCGGGAAACGTTGTTTAAACATATCGTCACTCATTGTTCCTTGATACTTTTTTGGCATTAGAAGTGTACCACATGTTTGTTAAAATAGTTATCTAACGAAAATCCTCGATTCTGAAAAAAAACTCTTAAACGAAGAAACCATTTTCAAACACCAGGTGTCTTTTCCGCGTAGGCATTTCGTACGGCCTAGCTTCATCCCTATTCACCTTAGGTTTCCCCTTGTCCTAGTCAAACTTCTAGGTCAACATTTCCACATCATCATTGTATGGAAATATGGATCGACATCTAATTTTTTTCCAAGAGATATCAACGAACATTGTCTAAAGAAAAGCGTCAACTTCGGATCCACCCGTTTAAATTAAGGGAATGATGGGACGTTTTAAGCACACAATAAGATCATATTTTGCAATTTAATATGCCAATTAATATTTCTCTGCAAATACATTGCTACCCCGTGCGTCGATCGAATAATGGGAATTTTAAATCGTCAATGAACCACAATGTATCCCGTGCCTGCGCCGCCAACCTACGACTTCATTTAATCATGATCATAATACGAATCTTGGGATGGATTTTGTAGAACCACACTTACACCCTGAATTAAAGAAGTGATGCGACAAGGTAAGTATTCTCTACGTTTGAATCACTAAGACAGTGTCGAACCTCAACATTTTGCACACAAGTTTCTCATTTCCAGAGCAGTTGAAGAATCAAAATGAGCGTCTCAAATGTTGCACTTGATTCTCATAATTTCAAAACCAAGTTAAGCTAGTGCGAACAAGAGGTATGTGTTAATTTTATCATTTTGGCAGTCACATTTTATTTATGCATCAGCATTCTCTTTGCAACACGATGTCTAACTCTGCTCTCTTTGCAAAAAATGCTTCCAATGAAGCCAACGACCACATGCTCGCCAAGGGAACCAAAATTGAAGGAGGCAGAGGTCTGTGAAGTATCTTCTCCTGACGCTGTGAGGTAGTTGTAATTTTCTATGAGAGTGGAATCGATCATCAAAATGTCAACTAAGAACAAACTGACTATGACAAACTGATTTATATGGACAAATCTACTTGATATAAATGTATGCCTCACAAACTGACGATGACAAATTGCTTTATATGCACAGATCTACCTGATATAAATATATGCCTCACAAAGTGACGATGGATAGGCTAAGGATTTTCCTTATGAATAAATAGAGATCTTCTTATATAGTAAAATCTTAGGAAAGATCATATTTTGATATTAATTTCGTAATGTTTATGCTTTTGCGTAACAAGAAAGGTATAAATGCAGCGACAATGTGACAGAAGGAACTTCTGTTGCTTGATTTTGAGTAGAAGGATTATTGACCAGCTCAGCAAATAGCAGAATGTAAGAAAAGTTTGTTAGACAACCCTATTGTAACAGGTTTCATGAGCAAACGAGGCGAGTGGCACCCTTGGAGCACGTAGTGCGTCCCGAAGGTCACGTCGCATTGATGATGATGATGATGAGACAACCTAGATGACCCTAAGACCTTAACGCCTGATAACACTCTTAAAATGACTCCCCTAATTAATTGTCGCCCAGCTCAAATCTTAACCTAAATTTAAAACACATCTAAGATAAAATTTTGATTAGCCTTAAGAGAAGACCCTCCAAAAAATAAAAATAAATAAACTTAAGAACGTAAACTAAAACCTCCTATGTGTTAGTTAAAGTCTTCTTAAAATTAAAGGAGGTAAAGTAATGAGGGAGATCAATTAAGTGAAACCCATGGCTTTTAAATCATAAAGAAGAATTAAAATTATTAAAGTGTGGGAGTATAAAAGCTAGGATTTTAGAAATACAATGAAAGGTTTAATAGGTGCATTTATCTTTTTGGGTTTTAGAAAAAAAAAATATAACAATGAAAAAAAAATAATAATAATAAATAAATAAAGGAAAGGAACAATTAATAGAAATAAGGAAACTTGCAATAAAGGAAACTTAAAAAAAGAAAGTAGGGGACATAGGGTAAAAAGCAAAAAGGAATCAGCAATTAAGGAGTTACTAAAAATAAGCTACTTCATTTTAGGAAGGTTATTAAAAGCATGAGAGGGGATCTAGGAATCCTAGGAGTAATTTAAGGAGCAACTTTAGGGGGGGTGAGGGAAATGAGTCTTTTATTTAAATTAAAGAAAATAATTTTGGAGAAACATGGGGGATGAGTGACACTTGGACATCAGAGAATTTTTAGAGGATTTTTATTAAAAATTAAATTAATAATGATTTAGGGAAAGTAGGTGGGTCTCAAATTTCTATAAAAGAAGGGGAAAAGAAGGAATAAAGGAGGGGAACGGTTAGCGTAACGTTACGCTGCTGGATTTTGGCTTGACTGTTTGCTTGTGAGGAGTTGGGAATTTCTCAGCTGTGTTGGAGCGGTAGCTCAGCCTTAGAGGCGAGCTGAGAAGCTATTCTTATCTCGAGATCTTGTGTGGCCCCTTTGCGTCTCAGGGGGCTAAGGGGGAAGCAGAGTACCCCTAGCGATTGGCTGGGAGGTACCGGTGAGCTTTCTGCGGTCGACAAGCAGGAGCGGCAAGGAGCACGTGACATCAATCGAGGCACGGACTTCAATCAAGGCGGACGAAGGGAAAAAGGTACGCGCGTTATTTGGTATTAGAATGCTTGGAGGTAATTTTTCACTGTAAAAGTGTTGTTGTATATCCTTTTCATTCATCGCTCTGGACTGTATAGAATCATTTTTGCTGAAATTTTAGACTGTATATAATCATTCTGCTGTAATTCTGGACTGTGCAAATTTAAATGATGGTGAGGGAATGTGTAAATTTTAATATTTGTTGTTCTGGCAAAATGTTCAACCTGGCAATTTATTTCACCTCTGGCAATTTGTGTGATCTTCTCGCAAAACGTTTTAACCTGGCAACTTATTTCACCTCTGGCAAATTGTTTGATCTTCTGGCAAAACGTTCAACCTGGCAATTCATTTTACCTCTGGCAATTTGTTTTATCTTCTGGAAAATCGATTTAAGCTAGCAATTCAATTTATCTTCTGGCAATTCGTTTATCTTCTGGCAATGCGTTTTTGGGCGTTTTTGGTCTGCGTTTTAAATGGTTTAATGAGCTGCATTTTACTGATTTATTTGGGGCGTTTTAAATGGCACTCATGGTAAATATTGGGCGTTCTTTTTTATCTGCGTTTTGAATGGTTTAATGAGCTGCGTTTTACTGGTTTGTCGATTGGTCTTCTTGTGTCGGGCGGGATATAGACACCTTCTGTAGCCTTAGCATATATGTCTGTGTGTATTTTTTGTGTAAAGGATCCAGTGCCGTATCAAGAGTCTAGGGCCCTTTAAAGGCAGGGTTCCACTCTTGCGACACACCTGACAGAGGTTACTAGTTTCTGCCTGAGCAGTCGGCCAGGAGCCTCTCTAATCTTCTTTCAAGAAGACATAAGACTAAAAGCCCTGCTTTTTTGTGCAGAAATAGTAAACTCTACTATTGGATTCTACCCTCTATGACTGTACTGTACTTAACACCTGGTGTCGTTTTCTGCTTACAGTTGCTAGTTGTGCGCCTTATGTCTAGGGGCATTTCTTACTTGTTGTCACTGTGATATGTCAGGGTTTTCTTGTTGTGTTCGCATTGCTTGTGTCTTGTTCTAGGTCGGGTTACTAGTTTCTGCCTGAGCAGTCGGCCAGGAGCCTGTCTAATCTTCTTTCGAGAAGACATAAGACTAAACGCCCTGCTTTCCTGTGCATAAATAGTAACCCTAACACCATGGATTCTTCCCTCTGTGTGCTTACTATGCGCCCCCAGAATGTCTTATTGTTTGTGTTGTGCGCCTTGTGCCTATGGTCATATATTGTTGCAGTTACTCGTTGTGTGCCCTCAGTCTTCTTGTGCTGAACATCGTGGTTGCGTCTTGTTGGTTGTCGAGTGGCGTCATATAGTTAAGTGTGTTGTTACTGCTACACGCGTGCACACACCTTAAAAAAATTACTAGAATGGTTGTCGTAATGAGGACGATGTTACATATGGTATCAGAGCCAGTTCGACCAACGACTTGGGATTCTCTACGGCTTTCATTGACATGATTAGATTTGATTATATTGTTGCTGATCAAGTTGATTGTGTGCGTGCAGGTAATCATGGTTAGAGGACACCATGGAGGAAGACGACGGGGTGCTAGGGGAGGAGGCGTGACGCCTCTAACAACATCCACGCCTGAGGGGTCTAACCCCCAGGGAGGCGAGCAGGTTCTGGTACAGGAGCAAATAGCGGTTGGCAATGTGATTGGGATGATGAGATCCTTTCAGCGCATGTCCGAGGCTCTGATCAGCCGATTGGACAGAGATGAGGTCAGGGCGCCGGCACCTGCTGAGGTTCCGCCGCACGCACCGACCGTTACAGGTAGCATTCACCGTGAACTCGAGAAGGTAAAATTTCCTGAGTTCTTTGGTGCCCTGGACGGCGCAGCCGCTGAGGCATGGTTGGAGAATATGGCAATGTGCTTCGCACTTCGCGATTATACCTCCAACATGAAGGTCCGCATGGCGGTCTTTCAACTGAAGGGGAGCACTCTTCTATGGTGAAAGACGCTCCTGCCATAGCTAAACATGGCCGTTGAAGACGTGTCATGGGAATTGTTTGAGGAACGGTTCCAAGACAGGCATCTTTCTGAGGAATTCATTGAGCATCAGCTCAATGAGTTCAATGCCTTACGACAGGGAAGTCGTACAGTGCTCGAGTACGAGGCACGTTTTATGGAGCTGCTCCGGTATGCTCCACACCTGAACACTGAGAAGCTCAAGGTCAACCGGTTCGTGTTTGGTCTTAATGGCAGCCTGCGTGCAAAGGTTAGGATCTTGATGCCTCAAACCTTGCACGACGCTGTCCAAAAGGCCCTCATAGCAGAGAAGGAGCTTATCAGTGGGGGTCAGAACAGGACTCCAACGAGACCTGTAGGGCAGGATTCATCTGGTACGCCGCAGCAGCAGACATCAACAAGACATACGTCGGGGTATTGTGGCTTCCAGAGGCGATCCACTTTTACTACAACACGAAGGCCGTCGCCTCAGCAACGGACACCCTATCGAGGACCACAGCACCAGCAGCAGCGTCACCTGCAGCACCAACAGTTTAGGCCTGTTCAACAGAACAGACCGGGTTTCCAGGCCAGTGGGTCGTCATCCTCTACTTTGGGTACCAGGATTACTGGGCCGAATAAGGGGTGTTGGACGTGTGGGGAGCCACACTACCAACGCGATTGTCCTATTGAGAGGACTAGAGTGTCTGAATCAGTCGGACCCACTACAGTGGGAGATATGGGCAAGGCCCATTGGATTCATGCAGCGGTGAATAACCACCAGCCAGAGCACCAGTCGACTGTGCTCAAGACGACAGATACTGTCGCTGACCAAACCCTTAGTATTTTGATAGACCCAGGAGCTACTGAGAGTTTCATTTCTGGTGCAATGCTAAAAAGGATAAAGGTCAAGGCAGTCGAATAGGACGAGTTTAGCTTTGTGGAGATGGCTTCGGGAGCCAAACAGAAGGTCGGAGGAAAGGCTACGGGCTATGCCCTTAACCTAGGAGAGTTTGTCACGAGGGCCAACTTGTACGTCACAATCTTAGGATCTTATGACGTATTGATCGGTATGGATTGGTTGGAATCGCATGAGGCGATACTCAACTGTAAGACGAAACGGTTGAGGTTGGTGGATGATGAAGGACAGAGACGGGTGATTGTAGGATGGAACCAGGGAGTATCCCTGAGGTTCATCTCTTCCTTATAGCTATGAAAGAGTATGCACAAGGGGTGCAAGCTTTATGCAATCCTTGCGCTAAATGAAAAGGGAGTAGCAGAAGGTCTAGAACACCTTCCAGTGGTGAAGGAGTT
Source organism: Picea mariana (assembly GCA_032191745.1). Taxonomy (NCBI): domain Eukaryota; kingdom Viridiplantae; phylum Streptophyta; class Pinopsida; order Pinales; family Pinaceae; genus Picea; species Picea mariana. The sequence goes on along the minus strand of JASDQU010361439.1, from coordinate 3,463 downwards.
TGCAGACGTATTTCCAAAGGAGTTGCCTGGGATGCCGCCAAAAAGAGAATTGGAGTTTACCATAGACCTGAAATCGGGGACCAAACCGATAGCAAGAACAACTTATCGGATGTCGACCCTGGAGTTGCAAGAGTTGAAAATGCAATTGAAGGAGTTGTTGGACCTGCGATTGATACGTCCTAGTGTGTCACTGTGGGGTGCCCCAGTTATTTTCATTCGAAAGAAGGACGGATCGTGGAGGCTTTGCATTGACTACCGGCAACTGAACAAGGCTACGATCAAGAATCAATATCCCTTGCCGAGAATTGATGATCTGTTCGATCAAATGAAGGGTGCGACGGTGTTCTCCAAGATCGATTTGCGATCAGGGTATCACCAGTTACATATCAAGGAGGATGACGTCCCTAAGACCGCTTTTAAGACAATATTTGGATATTACGAGTTTACTGTTTTACCGTTTGGATTGAAAAACGCCCCAAGAGTATTCATGAGTTTGATGAATGAGGTTTTTCGCGAGTACTTGGACAAGTTCGTCCAAGTATTCATTGACGATATTTTGATCTACTCTCGGACAATGGAGGAGCATGACAAGCACTTGCACTTGGTACTACAGTGTTTGCGAGAGCACAAATTGTATGGGAAGTTGTCCAAATGCTCTTTTTATCAATCGAGGATTCACTACTTAGGGCATGTCATCTCCGGCGAAGGTATCGCCGTGGATCCACCGAAGGTTGAGGCTATTATGGAATGGTCTGTGCCGACGAATGTCACAGAAGTGCGTAGTTTTATGGGTTTAGTAGGATACTATTGACGATTTGTCGAAGGATTTTCAAAGATAGCATATCCGATCACGGAATTGCAGAAGAAAAACAAGAAGTTTGTTTGGACAGAGAAATGCGCGGAAGCGTTTCGGAGGCTTAAAGAGTTGTTGACAACAACACCGATACTAAAGGTCCCTAACTTGGATGCAGACTTCTTGGTATGCACTGACGCGTCCAAATAAGGTTTAGGCGGAGTCTTGATGCAAGACAGACGAGTGATTGCTTACATTTCCAGAAAACTGAGAAGGCATGAGGAGAATTACGCGACGCACGATTTGGAGTTATTAGCCATCATTTATGCCTTGAAGGTATGAAGACACTACCTTGTTGGACAAAAATTTGAAATAAAGACTGATCATTGTGGACTACAACACATTTTTACGCAAAGCGAGATGAACGCTTGACAACGACGTTGGTCGGAATTGCTTAGCAAGTACGACTTTGAGATTTCTTACATAAAGGGAACAGTGAACCGAGTGGTGGATGCTTTGAGTCGGAGGCCACGCATCTTTTCGGTGTTGCCTCTTCAAACGAATCTACGTGAGAATATTCTCACTTTACAGCGTGACGACGACTGGTACAAAGAAGTCGAAGATTCTATCAGACAAAACACTATGATGGTACCACGATATGAGGGATATTCATTTGATAGCGATGGCTTATTGAGGTTTAGAGGTCGGATTTACGTACCGCCAAACGACCAGTTGAGGATGTTAATCCTTAGCGAGGCTCATAGAGCAGTTTACATGGCTCACCCAGGAGTTACGAAGATGAGGGCAGACCTTAAGCCCTTGTTCTTCTGGAAAGGAATGAAGGCTGACATAGTCAAATTTGTGGATAGATGTCTCGAGTGCCAGCAGGTAAAGGCTGAACATAGACACCCGACAGGATTACTTCAACCACATGCCATTCCGGAATCGAAATGGGAAGTCATTTCGATGGATTTTATTGTTGGATTGACACTGATGACAAGGAGACACGAATCGATTTTTGTATTAGTAGACACTTTGACGAAGAGTGCTCACTTTATTCCTATAGGTACGACGTATCAGGCACCGGACATAGCGAGAGTTTTCATCAGTGAGATTGTGAGGCTACATGGCATGCCTAAGAAGATTATATCCGATCGAAGATTATATGGCGTGCCTTGGGAACCCAACTTAATTTTAGTACTGCGTATCACCCAGAGACAGACGGATAGACAGAACATACGAACCAAACCTTGGAAGACATGTTGCGCATGTACGTGATGGACCAACAAAAGCGTTGGGAGGAATTCTTGCCACTAGTAGAATTCGCTTATAACAATAGTTACCAGAGCACCATTAAGATGGCACCTTTTGAGTTTATTTATGGGCAACCGTGTCGGATGCCCTTGAGTTGGGATCGGCTTGAGGATAGGGTCCTGGTGGGACCAAAATCCATCCAAGAAATGGAAGAGAAAATGCAAACCATAAGACAAAGGATAAAAGAAGTGCAGGATCGACAGAAGAGTTATGCTGATGCGCACCGAGTCGACCGTAGTTACGAGGTCGATGATCGATTCTTCTTGCGGGTTAAACCGCATAAGAGTTCGATCAAGTTTGGAAAGGGAGCTAAAATCTCTCCTAGTTTCGTGGGACCTTTCGAGATTGTGGAGAGAAAGGGGCCCATGGCCTATCGACTAGCCTTGCCTGATTCGTTGAGGCGTATGCACGATGTTTTTCATGTATCTGTTTTGAGACATTATATTAGTGATCCTACACATGTGATTGACATGAGTTCCTTGCAGGTATCAGACGAGGGAGCGCTCACGACTGAGCCAATCCACATCTTAGATCATCACGTTCGACAGTTACGACGTCGAACTGTATATCAGGTCAAGGTCCAGTGGGACAGTTATAGTCCGCACTCAGCGACCTGGGAGAATGCATATGATATGCGCCAACAGTTTCCATTTTTGTTTGATAGATAGACTTATGATACTGTGGTAGTTATGATATTGTGGTACATTTATTTCGACACTTATACTGAGAAAATTCGGGACAAAGTTTAGACCAAGAGGGGGTGTATGTAAAATCCCGCTCTGGCGCACTTACAAAACTTATTCTTTGAGGACACTTGCTCGCAAGTGATCTGGACTTTTCTTATATTAATACATTTATGCTTGATTTTGATGCGTTCTGATAGATGACATGATGTTTTACTACTTGATGTAGACAGGTGCTATTGACTCAGTCTTATTGAGTGTGCAAGGTTTTTGACCTGGAGGATGCAGAGGCATCGACGGAACCCTTGGGATCCCGATTGAGTCAGGGAGTGTGATATTTGAGTTGATTTATTACCATGATATTTATTGATTTGATGATATGTTGTTGACATGTTATTACATGATGGTTGATGATGCAGAATGATGATAGCTTGCCGACCAGACTCACATATGGAGTAAAGGGGCCACACATGATTTCCAGAGAGGTTGAGGGAGAGGTGTGGACAGCAGCCCTGCCACAGCCTACTAGCACTCCCATCGTGGCTTGAACTATAGGTTAACGATTACCTAGTTCGAGAGGATCCACGATGCCGTGAGGGAAGACTGCGAGAGTCGTTCACAATGATTCTAAGGGGTTTGCAATAAGGCGGGGGCCTTATTCCTTAGAGCCCTT
>JASDQU010361435.1:0-11757 GCA_032191745.1 Picea mariana | reverse complement strand
GCCATAGTAACTATGACCCCCGCCACTGTCTTTGATTGGAACTATAGCACCAAGGGGATTTTATGGAGAAGTAACTGTGTAAAACACCATGTTGAGCCCAGAGCATATTTTTGGGCCAACATCTGGGTGAGTTACTCCTTTAACAACTTGGATGGCCTCATCTAGGGGGATTTTTGTGAAAAGGGAGACTACGTCAAAGCTTATGAGAATATCTTCAGGTTTCAGTTTTTATTTTTCAATAATTTACATAAAATATGTCTTCATATTAACATAAAATATTGGTTACAATGCAGTTTCATTTACGTTGGTATAACTACCAACTACCCTTAACCATAGAATTAATTAAGTATGTAATTATATTATTCTAACACTCCCCCTTAATCACATTTGCTAAGAACATTATTATAACACCCACTTAATAATAACTTGGTCCAAACCATCTCACGTTCTGAGATTACTATCCATCTCACATTCCCCCTTTCATCCAAGATTCAACTTCTCTGATTCAACATCAAGTTATTATATGAGTACACTTGCCACCTTCATACCTATGAAGTGGTTCTTTCCACAACTTGATGCCACATGATCTTTATGCATGGGAGGGATACACCATGCGCTACAAAAGTACCTGTATACCTGAATAACAAGGCTTACAAAAAAATTGGGGAGATGAACTTGCCTATGGATAGAATTTTACAACTACGATGAAAATGCTCTGGGTTGTCGTGTACAACTAATTATGCACCCCTTCATTACAACATTTCATATCAGCGACAACATTTGATCAGTTGGTCCGCCATATTGTATGGTTTCCCACACGATTTCTTGCCAATTCCTTCTCTACACTACTTTATAGTGGGTTCTTATATCCGATGGTGACTTCGTACCAAATTTTTTGTTGCAGATTCGAGGTTGGCAACTTCTTCGATGAACCACAAAAATATTCAATTGCATTGTTGGAGACCTTTCTTGCAAATTTCCTTCTTCAATAAGTAACCTTTCTTTACTTTGGATATTTTAACCCAATGGTTTTTCGACTTTCTTCTCTTCTTCAATCCACTTTGATACTTCCTTTATCAGTTCACCTCTTACTTATATTCTTGCAATGATCTAACAATCTTTCTTTTATAGCTCCTCTTCAGTTATAGGTTTTCTTTCTTCTTTATTTTTCACACGAATTTGATTTCAATCCAAACTGATTCAACCTGTAACATCCCCAAAAATAAATTATTTTTCAGTTTGAAATTTCTTAGGAAATTATTTCCATTTTTGGTAAATTCAAAATTGGAATTTTTTTTCCATTTATGGAAATTTTGAATTTCGAATTTAGTTAATTGTAATTAATGATTATGAATGTTGGCCAGAGATCTGATTTGATCCAACTAGCTACTTGACTATGACACTTGTATGAAACAAAATATTTTATAATTATAGTTGAAGGACAAATGGAACAACCATGTCAAAATTAGCTGACCATGACTCCATGAGTGGGGAACATGTTGGAACTACCTCACGGCTAATTATTACAAGTGGAAAATCAGGAATTTGGCCATCAGTAGCCCCTAAAAATCAAGGATTTGGAAATCTGTGAAAATTTCCAAGGGGAGGAAGACCTAGGCACTTTTGCTTTTGGATATATAGCATATGTGAGGAGGCAGGATGTTGCCTAGTATGTTAGGGAAAGGAAAACCATCTCTTGTTTTTATGAACACTACTCACTGAGTGTGAGGCAAGGAGGAGACTGTTGAAACTGAAAGACATTTTTCTTTGGATAAGTTCCGAGTTAGCCCTCATTGATTCATGGTCAGGCTAGGGGGTGAACAGGACAAGTGATTTGGCTTTCCTGTTCTAAGGTTGGGAGGAACGTGGTTGTTCCATTTGTTGTTCGACAAATTATTCAGATATGTTCATTTCTCCTTCTCTCTTCAAATGTCATTGTAAATTATTGATTTATAAGTTTCCATCTATTTAAATATGATTGAAGTATTTTGGTTATTAAATTCTAGAGAATGTTGTGAAAGTAGGATAGACTCTCACAGAATTTATGTAGTTGTGTAGTAAAAATCCTGTTAAGTAACTTGAATGGAAATGAAATTCGAATGGGGAGATATACCAAGAAAAGTAACTGTGTTAATGAATTTCTACACTTTTAATTATGTTAGAAATTACTACCAGTTTGATGCATCTTATACATCTGATTATCTTGTTCACATTTGAATAATCATGTAGTGTCCACTATTCTGGAATAAATCTGAGATTTGCTACATTATGTATTTACATTCCTGTGGGGCATCTCGTGAATTTCGGAAGATTACCCTACCACATTTAAATACAACTGTGTAAATAACTATATATATATAATAGAAGTCGACTATGTATACAAACACCTATATATATATAGAGAGAGAGAGAGATAACCCCATGACTTTCTAAAAGTCTAGAGTATATATATATATATATATATATATATATATATATATATATATATATATGTCAATAGATATTAAGGATGTAATGGAAGCGATTAAGCCTAACTGGTTATATTTCAAGTTCTGGAAATATTAAATCAAATGAACCTTTCAACACAAATGAAATTCTGGAACGAAATACTAGAAGAGTGAAAGCTCGTTTTTACTTAGAAATGAAACAGAAATTCTGGATGCATATTTCATTAGGTTCCAATTTTATAATGTTGTTAGTGAATGAAGAATCGTGACAACTACTGTATGAACCAGGCATCAATGGAATAAAAGAAACAATAGATCTATTGGCCACAATGAAACTGTTTGAAGAAAATTACAATAATGTAAAACTAAAAGTAAGGAATATACCTTCTGAAAGCATAAGGTTTGTTTCCATAAACAATCTAATCAAATTAAATAACTAGCATATCAACAAAGTAAAAAATTTAATTGTTTTGTATTTCCTTGCTTTTCATTATACGATATATAAGAGAAGAATGATATGTCTTAACATTAAAATACAACCCAAATTGAAAACCCAGAATTAGGGGTATATCCGACCTACGCAGTCACTGCGTTTTAATCTTCCATAGGGAATACTGATACAACATTCGATACTCTTTCTAAATAGAAATTTGAGCTTTGAACTAAACACATTATGGTATTCAACCGAGAGGCTTCATTATTAGAACTTGGGACGATAAGTCCTGAGGAGTCTAAAAATAACTCGAGTACCTTTTCCATGAGAGGATGCCCGAAATGCGAGGGTTCAGATGCTCCAACCCTGTAAGGAAAGAAAGTATATTTATTTAGTAATTGTCAATGAATAATATATTTTCTTATACATGGTATACATAATTGAATCAACGATATAAAATGATTTTAACAAAATAAATACAGAAGAATAGGGTTGGTACTTAACTTGGGGCCTTAGCAAAGGTTGTCCTTCACTACATAACTGACGAAGTCACCCTAGAACTTGACAGGAGGAGGGGGCCAATGTCAATTTGATGGGTACCTCGCAAAGATCAGAGGCCCCATCATTAGGTCATTTATACATAGTTCTTAAAAACCTAAATACTTGAAAGAAGAGCAAAGAAAAATTTTAAGAATTAAAATAATCAAGAAATACAAGACAGACTGCATTATAAACTCCAGACTGAATGCAAGAATCCAGTTAGGGTGGAAGTCAGATTTTTTGTCGAAAGATATAATTGCCATAAACGGTAATACTGGACTAATATTTCACCGAATGGATTTTATCGAGTTCAAATATAAGTTGAATATCGGTACCAAAGATATTTTAATGCTCAGAGAGTTGACAGGGACAATTCTTATGCCAAATATCTTTTCTTGAAATGATGGTTCCTACCCTCAAAAATGATAACAATAGTTATGTTACCTTAAACAAGAAGTTGCCTTAGATTTGTATGTCACTTTTTACAGAGTGTGTCCTTACGAATCGTTTGGGACACAAGGTAACCACTCTACTTTTACTACTGAATGAAAGTTACAAAAAACCCCTTTTTCACGTTTCAATGGGAGGTGGCCTGTAAAGATTCACAAAGGAAAAACGCTCGAGGACATAACCCTCAGCAGGGTTTCCACCCTATCGGAGTTTATTCGTAGATTAATACTTCTGTGTGGACACACAGGGTGTTGAAACTTGATAACAATAACTTTTGGCTAAGGTCAATTCTACAGAAATGAATGGCGGGACACTGTGAAACCTTAAGTTAGTGCAACCACATAACCTCGCTAAGAGGACTAGGTGAGAATGTAGATTCTAGAGTAATGGAGGGGTATTGAAAGGGTGCCAGAAGCCTTGAAATCAAACACCAGCGAAGACCTACCTCCCCAGAAGCAAGCTTAACCCCGAGAGCTACGAAAGGAATGGCAAGCACAGGAAAACTATTTCAAAGAAAATCATACCCAGAGTGCTCGCATAAATATTCTTTCACTATAACAAGGAAACAAGTATTCCTATCAATATGTAAAGTTACAATAACGTCAGGGACTTACCAGGGTGGACAGGTAGGGACACCTGTCTTCCACTAGGTGAAATTTTCATGAGAATTTGATTCCTCCTCGAGAAGGAAATTGTAGAGTTGCTTTGGAGAACTGCACGAATGACAAAGAGGCCATCTAATCCTAAGAAATCACGCACTACTATAGTAAATGTCATCAATACGCTGAGAGGCTTAGGCCATGTGATGGGGTGTAGTTTCCGCAACCCTATTGGACGAGGGGTCAAGTGACAACCATCATTTTTCACACACAGAGAAGTCCATTAATGGCCAGACCAGAGTAATTAATTCCAACCTAACAAGAACCTTACCCTTCATGTTAAAGGAGTACGTGTTACACATTATTTTCGTCATCCCTATGACCATTAATGATGTAAACCTATATGTTTCCTTCAGAGGGGTCAGTGGCCTGAGTTCCTAAAGAAAGAAGGGAGAAGAACTTTTCCTGAGAGAAGAAGTTGCATTCTCCTTTGGAAAAACGCTATTAAAGAGGATGTTCGCAAGTTGCTATATAGGCAAGGAGCAAGAATGCCCGATTCTCGCATGCTGCACCATAGTTGGGTTGTGAGAGGTTCGCAGGTTTCTCTATAAGTAGAGTGCGAGAATTCTCATATGTGGGAAAACGAGCATCTTCTAGATGCTTCTAGAAGGAGAACCTTCCATGGTGAGGTGGCATCTGAATGGTTTGGATCTTACTCACATTCATGATTTAGTGGGATCATCCTAACCTCCTCACCCTATCCTCTTCAACTTATAAAAGGAGAGGAGCTCTCATGGAGAAAGTTAGTGGTTTTTGGCTTGGGATTGTTAGCTTGGTTAGAGTGGATTTGAGATTTTCTTTGTCAAGATAGATTGTGAGTAGCTATCAGATCCATGGTTTCAGAATCCTTGGAGGAAGAAGTGTGTGGGGAATGAAGGACAGTTGGAAGGGACCTTACGACATCAAGGCCATGGTTGTAATCTCTCTTTCATATTTAATATGATACAGTAATATGATTCTTTCCTATAAATCTTGTTGTGTTTTATTGCATGATTCCTTGATCACATACATAGGTTTATATTGAGTTTATGTTGTTACTATCACTTTGGTTGGTTGCGTTCTTTTGCAAGTTCATCATTGTATGAGTGTTGGAACAGAGCTAGGATGGCGATGACGAGAGGAAGCGACGTTTAAACGCTATGTCACCTATCCCTCTTTAGTTAGTAAATTCAATATGTAAAACTTAAAGAAAACGTCATGTTCTGGTGTGTTTTTTTCTAGATCTAGGTGGATCTAGGGAGATCTATTACTACACCTACCAATTTATCTAGTAACAAAATTTGTGACTCCACTGAGGAACGGCTTGTTTCCTAGCTAGTCTAGTTTCCCTTGCTTTGATTGCTTGATTTATGGTCTCTGAGTCTGTGGGAGATCCATCCAGACTCTCTGGATCTGAAAGTTCACTCAAAATGTTTGTCCTTTTTCCAAATTTTTCTTGATTACAAACCTTCTCGCACTATACCTCTCTATAGCCTGCAAGAATCATTGGTGTTGGCACCCTACTGTTCAGTTCAATGCAACCTTCTCACACCCTGCCTGTATCTAGACTGCGAGAATCCCTAACTCTCGCATTGTACCCCACTACCAGGCTGTGAACTCATTTGTAACAGTTTTGGATTAGGATTTCCTATATTTTGATGCCCAGTTTTTCTTTGATCAACTGGATTGAACTTTTGGAGCCTATATTGATCTGTTTATAATTTGCTTGACATTCTTTGAGTTGGTTATAGCCATCTATGCTTTGTTTGGTTTTGAAGGATTAGTCTCTTGCTTTGAGTGTCTTTCAATTACAAAGCGTGTGTTTTCTTTAGAATTGTTTAGGGAAAGATCATATTTCTTCTGAGTAGTTCACTTTAAAAGAAAACTTTTAGTTTGGGTTTCTTTGCTTTAAGAAAGTTCATTATTGCTTTTAGTGAATTTTTTCAAACAAAAAGATTTAATTTCTTGCTTTATATTAGATTGGGGGCATCCTTGCATTTGAAGTAGCGAAATGGCATGATTCTTGGCATTTTTTTATCTTCAATTATGAAAAATAGATTGGTGTATAGTAATTGGTGTACAATGCCTTTTTCTCGTTTCTTGTGAATCTTGATATTGACGAGTTTATTATATTTTGAGACATTGTGTATATGGGAATGATAATTTTTTTCTCCTTCTCGTAGCATAGCTTTCATCAAAATGAAAATATTACCTCTTCATCTCTTTGCATAACATTCGTGTCGGTCAAAACACCATATTGTCCAGGCCATTTTCCTCCTGAGTAACAACAACCATAAAATAAAGCGCTTATAAAAATTGATTAGACATTTTTATATTTTCTGGTAGAAAACCTACATTAGATTAGTTGTAGGGATTTGGAATAGGTGTGAAATATAACTTTCCAAAGATGAAAACAAACATAGAATCTTGTGTTAGGGCGCAGTGAAATCCACTTATTACATTTTGTCCTGGGAAGCCCTTCTAAGACAAGGGTCAATCACGAGGTTGCAATGAGACTGGCAGATTTACTCGCCCTGCTTTGTCGGTCATGGTGTAGAGATTGCATGTATTATGGGGGTCGCTTGAAGGTATACCCATAATGATGAGTGGAAGCCTTTAAAATTGATTTCAGGCTAGATACCTTCCCTTGCGTGTGGATCGGATTGTCGACTGTTTCCCTAGGCATCACTGTATTGATTGGTAACCTTAGTGGCCTATCTCTTTAGGGTCTTTACACAAGGTGATTGTGGAGGGGCAAGTCTTCAAGGTACCTGGAATTGACGTTGGTAAAACTCACTCGGGCTCCTTGGAGGGTATACCCACGATTATGTGTGGGAGCTTGCACCAGGGTGTAAGTCTGTTAAGCAGGTTGTCAACGTAACTTTTCCACCCGTTTTATTTCAGGCCCTTCTTACTTTGTTCCCATGACGTTGGATTCCATCACCAACTAGTGTGTTCATTGTGAGAAGGCTTTGTTTGCTTGCTTGCTTACTAGATTTCTAGCGTGTGTTGTTTGTTTTCCCTAGTGGACTCTAGATTGGATTTTTTTTTTTATTGGTGTCAGTTCCTGAAATGACCAATGAAGGAACCTCTGCTCCAGGGGAACCTTTTGTTTTTCCTTCTTCCAGAAACATTGGTCCTCCTCACATCGCTACTTTGAGCCTTCCAGGTCTCACAAATGGATTACCAGTATGGTTGTTTTCTACTCTAGTAATCCCCAATGCAGTAAGTTCTTTGGTCGTAAGCACTTCCCCCCAAGAACATCAACCTCATGTTGATTCTTCGCCTTCTTCACTTGCAAGATATTCTTCCATTTCATCTTCTTCACTGAGTGAAAGATCTCAAGCTAGTAACTTGCTGGATAAGAAGAAGAAGAAACGAAAGAATAAGAAGAAGAAAAATAAGTAAGGATCCAAACTTCCAACCGCTGTCAAACATGTTGGAAAACAGCCAGTTACTGTTAATCATGCTGGGAGTGTTTATGATGTCAAGATCACCCAAACAACTCATAAGCCCAAGTACCCTTGCAGGATTTGTAAGGGTAGCCATCTTCTTAAGGATTTCCCTGGTCTATCCAAGGTTATAGAAGTATGGTCTACACACCTTGACCAACCCATGTCGTCAGCCTCTGAACAACTTGTCGATGACCTCTCATCAACTAGTCACGATACCGTTGGGAAGAAGAAAAGTAGAGTCAAGTTCCCGTGTATGTTATGCAAAGGGAGTCATCTAACTCACCTTTCCCCTCGTATAGACAAAGCCTCAAAATTCCTGGAAGACATGCCTATTTCACAGCCTCAACTTCTAGTCGCTTATCGCAAGATTACTCTTGATGCCCCTATAGTTTGTGGAAGGATCACTCTGTTCCATTCACTGGTCAATCCGGTTGATCATGTCGTCAAACCGGTCACGTCCTTAGTTGAACCATTTGACAAAGTGGTCTATCCAATCCCATCTTCGGTCGATCCCACTCTCCCTTTAGAGAGTGTTAACAAATTGGTTGATGCGATCCTATCCTCGGTCAACCCCACTCTCCCGTTAGAGAGTGAAACCCAAGCGGTCGATTCGTTTCCACCTGTCGACCCCATTCTCCCCTTGGAGAATGAAACCAAAGTGGTCGATCCGATATCATCATCGGTTGATTCTACTCTCCCACTCGAGAGTAAACCAGATACTGCCCACATTTTTCTCGTTGATACAGAATCTGCTGTGTCGGGGGGTATTCCTCCTTCTCTCATGAAACCCCCTCCAAGTAATGAGGCCATCCTTTTTAATTGGGGTGTGCTAACTGGATCTCATCTTCCCACTCACATTCCTTTCCAGATTATAGTGCAAGTTTGTGGTTGGGACGTTCCTTAGATGTTGATAGATAAAGGTGTGTCCGTTAGAATTTTGTCCTCTTTTGCTTGCCAAGATTTGGGTTGTCCTCAGCTTGCCCCAATTACGCAGAATTTGTTATCTTTTAACAGAAGAACCAATCAAAATTTAGGGACCCTTCCTCAGTTTCCTGTAACTCTGGGAGGGAAAATTGTCTTTCTTGATGTCATGGTCATCCAAGACCCTTTCGATTTTTCTTTACTCCTTGGGTGAGATTATGTCTATGCCATGAAAGCCATTGTGTCTACTCCTTTTCATGTGATATATTTCCCTCACGATGGACAAATTGTGACTGTTGATCAACTTTAATTCATTGACCCCGCCTAGATTGCCTCCCTGAATGGTTCTTATATGTAGATGGTATCACCCCCACCATAGGTCAATTATGTGGTGTTGTCGCCCATGGCTTCAACTTTTGATGACTTAGATCCAGTAATTGACATGGTGATCTCTTCGATAGAGTTGTTAGAGCCTGATCTCTTTACTCATGTCACGACCCTCGACATGGTGTCCTTCCAGAGTGTGTTTCTTCCTTCCAGTGAAGACCTCTTGGAAGCCATGACTGAGTTTTGTCCCTTAACATGTTGTCCTTCCAGGGCATTGTCCTCTTGGAATCCATGATCAAGAAGAGCTGAGGATATTTTTGCATCTCTGAGGCAACCTCGTTAAAAAATGAAACAAAGGTCTTCGAGAATGATATTCTGATTTCAAGCTCGTTAAAAATGGAAACCAATCATGAGGATAGTTTTTTCATCTCTATGACAACCTCGTTAAAAAATGAAACAAAGGTTACAAGCATAGTTCTTTTTTCTGTGTCAAGCTCGTTAAAAAATGAAATAGTTTTCCCCCTCTCTATTTGAGTCAAGTCCTTAATCTAGTATTTCAAGCTTCATTTCATTCTCCTTTGTAGTTAGATGAAATGAAGCTTGGGGGGCATTTGCCTCAGCCTATGGACTTCATGCTGAACTTGAGCTGATAGCTTCTTAAGCTGGGGGATTTGTACCAACCATGCATTGGGAAGTCACAAGCATAGTTTTCTATTGTTCAAGCTTGTGTAAAAATGAAACCACTTACCTCAAGCATAGTTTCCTATGGTTCAATCTTGCGTAAAAATGAAACCAGGTCCAAGCATAGTTTTGTTTTGTTTTAAATCTTGCGTAAAAATGAAAAAAATCATGAGCTTAGTCTGTGTTCTTTCTCATGCTCATAAATACATGAGAATAAGTTACCGAGCTTAGTCTTTGTTCTTTCTCGTGCTTGTAAATAAATGAGAATGTAACCGAGTATGCTTTTATCACTTTTTCAAACTCGTAAAGGTTATATGAAAAAGGAACCCCCTGGTGTTTCCTTTAAGCTCTTTTCAGACTCTCTAAGCATGAAAAGATTGTCGAGTGACCTTTTTATCTTCATGCTCATTAAAGTATTTGAAGAAAACATCTATTGAGAAATAGTTTATCTCTTTTTCGGTCTCATCAAACTACTTTACGAAAAAGAAAGTGAGAGAGTTCTCTTTAAGTGTTTCTCAGACTCTCTAAACATGAAAAACCCCCGAGTTTTAAATCTTTGGACTCGTCAAACAAACATTGAAATGCCCTTTATGGGATCGAACCAATCCTTCCTAGGGTTCATTAAATGTACTCTGAGGGACTCATCTGAAGGACGAGCTTACATCAACAATCATATGTTATCCTCCTCAAGCTTGTGTAAAAATAAAGAGGTACTCGCCAGAAATGGTGGGGGAAATTGGGAAACAAATATGTCTAAACTTGTATTCCATGGAAGAGTCTCTTTTGAACATGACACCCTTTCACTCACCTTGTGTCTAGGTTGGAAAATCCACTTGTCTCTTGATCATACTCCTTTATAAGATTACAAATATGTCTTTGATCCCTGTTGTTGAGTCAGTGTTCCTAAGACAGTTGTTGTGTTGTCAATATGTTCAAAACGATGTCAAACCCGAAAAGCCTTCTATTGTGTCAGCCTTTTTGGCAATCCTTAAAGCCTTCTATTGAGTTGGTCATCCCTGAGTCAGTCCTGAATCACTTGTTACTGTGATCTACATCAAATCTTGTTACCTGTTTCGTGTCATTGATGTCGGATACATTAAGGCCCTCTTGTGATGAGTCTTTTCCTGTCGACTTCAACTCATTATCAAGGAATTAGACTTAGAAACCAATTGGTACCTTGGAACTTGCATGCATCAATGGCAGGTTTCCTCGCTTTCGAAAATGGGTTTTCATTATTGACCCCTGATTGGGAGATTCCACCAAGTGTTCGACTTTATCTCATTAATTCACATTCGTTGGACTGTACCATAGTACCTTGGGAGTCATTGACATTAATGGTGATTTCCCTCGCACTTATTAACGGTATACACTAATGACTGGTAATCAAGTGGTTTCTACCATGTTCGACTTCAACACATGTATTCACATGGTAAGATTCGTACTATAGAGTAATAGAGATGAAGACCTTGAATCTTTTCTAACAGATTTAGGTTGGGTTGGAGTGTATTCAGTTTGTACTGTTGCATAGATCCACATTGTATGTCTAGTGGCTATGTTCAAATTTGAATCTTTAACACATAGATCCACAATGTATTTTTGGTGGCTATGTTCATATTTGAGTCATATCAGCATGGATCCACATTGTATGTTTGGTGGCCATGACCTGTCTTACTGGACATGGATCTTTGCATGTCAGCATTTATGCTTTGATTCATTTGTATTCTGAGTATGGGAATGCCTACCTCAGTGATGATATATTATTGTACTATATTTCCTTGTTTGTTGGCAGGTTTTCGACCGACACATTCCTTGTTCCCTAGACACACTCGACAAAGTATTTCAGCTATTACTCTTTTCTAACTTCA
>JASDQU010361431.1:0-11757 GCA_032191745.1 Picea mariana | reverse complement strand
ACTTACAGGGATGGTACGTATAAGTAATTTTTGTGTTTGGTTGGTCATGCCTTTCCCTGTTGGTTTTTGTGGGCAACCCGCTTCAATAACTGGATTGATACACAAAGGATTTATGCATTTGCCTGTTGGATTCTGTGGCTGATCCACTTCAAGTTCTCTTCAATATAGCTTCTTAAGGGGGCAACGTTGATGTCATTGCGGATTCGAATGTTGAAAACTTCATTTTCTAATTCCCTTAGATCAATTGAAAGTTTACAAAGACCTTCATGAATGTCTCCATTCTGTAGCGAATACCTGACTAGCCAGTTGTCCACCTCTTCTTCATCATATTCAACAATTCTGTAAAACTTTTCTAAAGACAAGGCCTTCAAATTATCAACTTGTTGATCAAACTATTGCTTGGTTAACGTCAACGAGTTGAGGATTAAGCTAGGGTCCTGCAAGCCGTTTGTCTTTCCTGCTAAGTCTATTTTGGTGAGCTTTGTGAATAATGTTTCTTTCTTTGATATTGCTTGCTTACATGATTGCACAATTAGGTATAGGTTCTTCACTTTCTGTTTCCAACATGCTTCTAATTGAGTGAGCCTTTTTTTGGACGGGAGATCATGGTGTCTTCTTCTCGTCTCTGGCATGTTGTTGACATGAAAGGCGAAAGGGATGACCGAGTGCACATAGAAAGTTTCTTCATTCTTTAAATCCTTCTGCAGAAGTAGGAGCAAGTTATGTGCCTTGCTCCCCAGAGAATCCATATTCTGTGATGTTTCCCAGGCCTTGGCAATCAGTTCTATTCTTTTGTTGATATTTTTCTCGACATATCGTCTACAGGATACGAGGAAGTTGGAGGACCCTTTTAGATTTGTTGCAGGGGTGCACGTAGTCGCAGGCATGGCTATTTCCAAGGAACTGCCAAGCAATGGCATAGGAAATAAAGCTTCCTCTAATTCCTTAATCCGGTTCTTTAGTCTGGAATTTTCGGCTTCAATGACTCCAACAGAATCATGAAGAGCATCTCTGATTGCCCTGTGAAGTTCAGATATTTTGGATGCGTGCATATTGGCAAGGTCAAGTTATGAACGATGTTTTTTTTTTTTTTTTACATCTCTTTTTTCAATGATTAATTTTTTTGATTCGGTTTCAAAAACAATGCTATGGAATACGAAGGATTCACCTTCGTAAAAAATTTCGGTACCAACCATGTCCATTGAGAAGGCATGCTGAATTGCATGTGCGGGCTGATCAAGGTTGCAGAATATGCTTTCCAGATCAGCGTCAAGATCCATGTTTTGACGGTAAATTTCGGGCTGCTCTGCCTCCCCTACAATTCTTTTTCCATTCTTCTACATGAGAAGATCTTGAGGAAGATGTTCATTGTATCTCTACAAAACTGTTGTGGAGCTGCTGGCAGTAGTTTATCAAAAGGTTGGCTGGCTCCAGATGCCATTTGAAATGAAGAAATGGAGGGGACAATACAACCCCCCGCAAACATTGCTTCAATGCGTGCGAATGGAAAATCTCCTCATTAATGGCAATATCTATGCATGCTGTATGATGACATGTTAGAAGTAAAGCGTAGTTATTTCAAACTTAGAAGTGCGAAGGTGAGGGTTACGACCAACAACATTTAAGGATAGGAGGTTTCGTGAATGAACCAATATGGTGGTGTGCGAATGAAATTGCATGGTATTTGAAATTAAGACTGGGAAACGATTGAAGGTTTCGTGAAGGAAGCAAGCTGGCGGCATGTGAATGACATTCCATGGCATTTGAAATTAAAACTGGGAAGGGAGAAGAAAATGCTTCACAAAAATTGCATTAATGGAAAAACTTCTCGAGCCTTGCGTGCACCAATGTCAGCTTAGATGGTAGCTGCACGATAACCTGTTAGCATTAAATATTTAGAAAGAATACATATATACACAAATATATATAAACAATATTTTTTATCATGCACACGTGCGAAGGTAACTACCACGGGGAAGAGCAAGCAAGGAAGGAATGGCCAAGTCTAAAAGTGCATGGTTCGGGATTGAGGGTTCTTGGGCGGGCAGGTTCAAAAGAAGTCCTCTATTGTTTGGTGTTCTACAAGTAGCACACAAAGTTCCGTGATATACAAATTGAGAAGCGGACTTGCGGGCTGGATGAGATTTGATAGACCATCTACAGTTTCTGGATCGCGGGTTCTCGGGCTAGCGGGGTTAAAAAGAACGCTCTATTGTTTGGTGGCTTGCAAATATTTTATGATAATAAATTGAGAAGTGGATTTGCGAGGTGACCGGCTCAACATTCTACTCCAGGGCTGGTGGGCTCCCACAAACGAGCAATACATATTTGCGGGCTATACATTGGGTCAATTTCCACCATATAGAAATTGGGTTCTCAGGTTGGTGGGTTCAAAATTGACTAAGAAAAGAAAAGGGCTCCGTCCGACTCCCACTGCACATTTCATAATTCATGTGCAACACCAAGTCTCTTCTATTGTTCCATGTTTTACAAATAGCACATACAGTTCCGCGAAATACAAATTGACAAGCGGACTTGCCGGGTGGCTGAGAATTTATAGAGCATGTACAATTTGTGCATCGTGCGTTGTCGGGTTGGCGGAGTTAGAAATGGGTCTCTATTGTTTGGTGCCCTACAAATTGCTTATGATGCACAGATCCCTTATTCCATACTTAGCCACTTATTTGGATCGCTCACTTGCGAGCTGCACACTGTGCCTCTAATGTTCCGTGTCCTGCAAATAACAATTATAGTTGGGCGATATACATATTGACAAATGGACTTGCGGGCTGGCTATCTCAACATTGCATTTATGCTGGATGGAAGACATGCAACGTAGTGGCTTCTCGGCACAAGAAAAAAAAAGAAAAGAAAGTTTGACAAATTCAGAGAAAGTAAAGGAAAAACTGTTTACTATGGAACATAGGTAGAAAAAGAATGCACCTTTGCATTGATTCGTGTACATCTCTGGGTAGGAGTTCTTTGCGCCTTCTAGTTTTCCTTTCTGTTTCTATCAACAAAAGTACAAAACAAAAGGGATTTGAACATAAGCTCAGATGTTAAGAAAAAGGCAACTACTATGTACATATATACAAAAAAAAATTGAATAAGATGAATAGAGTCACAAATAGTTTTTTTGAGGATGTACCTTATTTTTTTATATTTTTTGCACAATGTATATTTTATAATTAGAGTAGAAGACCGTCTGTATGCTCACCAGAACACTATGTGTAGAAATCAGGGATACAGATATGCTTTGAAACATAGAAATATGAATTTGCAATAAGTTTGATGTATATGTCATAATTCAAGTGCAATACCAATTGTATCGTGATCAGACCAATATATGTCTAAGACAAACATATTGTATTGAGAAATGGGCACATTGAATCAGACATGGTCAATAAGTGCGTTTTGCAGATGGGCTGTGTTGTTCAGAAGAAACCACAGACTGTATTTGCACATGTAGTTTTGCAATTCTTTTGTTCTACCAATATTTTGTAGCATGTCAATATTGAAGTCTCCTACAAGTACAATGGATCCGTTCAGATGGAAATGGTGCAATGCATTGGAAATAACATTTACTATGTTGGAGAATGATGCATGGGGAACAACGTACAAATTTAGTATTGCAACTTCTGTTCCATGGGAATTTTTTTTGGCAAGCACCAGTTCAACATTCTTTTCTTCGATATGTATGTGGTCCAAAATTGGTACATGTTTTTTCACCAGTATCATCACCCCATGTGTAATGTAACTTGATATGCAATTGTGATTTGGGAATTGTTTGTTCTGCATGCATAATGTCATGTGTGTTTCCTGCAAGCACAAAATATCGGATTGCATTAAATCATAGTCATTCAATATATCATCCATGTGTGCATTTAAGCTGCATGTGCTAAGCGAGAGAATTGATACAGATGAATTTGTTTGTATGGATTGGTAATCATAATGCAGTTTCCATTTTGCGGTGGTCCTCAGTCGTTCCATATTAATATCAACTTTCTGTTTCACTCTGAAGTTATATTTTTTCAGAGGAATTAGTAAATACAAGGAGTCTATGCTTCTGACATGGGACAGTGCTGTGTATACAAGTCCATGTATCCGAATTCCAGCAGGCTGAAATGCAACATTATCAAGTGTTATTCCTTGTGATCTGTGGACTGTATGTGCACATGCAAGTTTAATCAGAAACTGTTTATGAATCTTCAGTCAACCTATCTTTGCCGATGTTGATACTGGCTTTGATATTCACAAAATAGGAGTCCAATCGCTTGCAGTGTTTGAATTATATAGATAGGACAACTTGCTTTCTTGTCGCTTGCCTATATGCGGTTCCTGGAACTTAATCCAAAGGACATCTACTTTTCTATCTTCGTATAGCCTTTCAGTATTCCATTTGCACCATTCACCAAGCCATCCTGTGAATCATAGTTACAGGCATATATTTCAACTAGCATTTCTAATTTCAGTGCAAGGTGCAAAGGTAAAGTGACTGAATGTTCATGACATGGGACATTTCCATGGTTGTCTTCTTCCAAGTCATTTGAATTGATGATTATATCATCACCAGGAATGAGCGACATCATGTGGCTATTATGCTTTGCAACATCCTTATTTTTGTAGAACAGGTAAGGGAACGTTGGATCTATTGGTGCAGGCTGTAAGCACCTCAAATTGATATAGGTCAAGTCATCATATGTTTGGCTGTTTGTGCGCATTCTATTCGGAATTGCAATGAATGTTTCATCTGTCTGGCGCATTGTAGTATGAAACTCAAAGCATTTAATATTGTCTCTCCAGAACTCATGGGTCACTGTTTCCATGTTAATGATAGGTTGTTCAAATATCAAAGAATCTTGGATGGGATGTGCCTGGTAAAGATCGCCACAAAAGATCATGTCAATGTTTCCAAAGTATTTGTTCTGCACATGTTTTATGCTTCTTAGTCAGCTGTCAATGGAATACAAGAACCGACTGCCAATCAAAGATGCTTCATCTATAAAGACAAGTTGGAGTTCCTCGTAAAGCTTATATAATGTATCCAACATTTCCTTGCTAAGTGGAAGAAACTGTGACTTGTTAAAAGGCATTAAAAATGCAGAGTGGATTGTTGTTCCACCAACATTGTATGCAACTTTTCCTGTGTATGCAACTATTAGGCCCTTTGGTTTCATAGGATGAGAGCAATTATTTGAATCATAGATTCGTATAAGCATTTGGAACAATGCTTTAGCTATGAATGTCTTGCTTGTTCCTGCTTCGCCTGTAAGGAACACGTGCACATGACTGTTCATGTTCAACCGTTTTTTAAGGGAAATGTCCGTTACAATTGTTTTTTGTTCGCGATTCAACAGACGACTTATTCTATGGTATTCATTATTTTCAATCAGGAAAGGATGTTTTGTAACTTGAAAACCAAGGTTGATACGTTTTTCACTTTCAGCCACTGGAGGACGAGGAAAATCTGCTTGTAAGTCATAGAACTCGGAAGGAGTTCTGGTTGTTTTTGGGTTTCTAAATGTCTCATCATGATTGCCAGGGTTTTCTAGGTCATTAAGTGCAACTTCTAGATCGCCCCATGTTGGATTAACATTGTAGGTAAATCTAGCTTCATTGATATGCACTATAGTCTCAAAGGCAACATACGCAGCCTCCCATGTAGAATTTATGTATTAATATCTTTTCGTTTTCATGGAACGAAACGTACAACAACAATTTTTCTCTACAATAGTTTTCATAGTCATAATGCTTATTGTATTTGACAAACCGCATAAAAAAGGGTTTTTTTCTTTTTGATATGGGTGTCCCATTTTTTTTGTAATGCGATACAAATTCTGCTAAGTAGATATGCCTAATAGGAGATAGACGCTGGATGTAATAATCAATAATAGAGCGACATATGACGTCCTCTGAATTGTCAGGTTCTTGTTGCAGCAAAACCGGTGGTTTAAGCATAAACATGCGTTTTGCAAGTGGAGATGTGTTTATGAAGACACATTTTCTTGAACTACAAGTGAGGGGCAAAGAAAAGGCAATGTGAACTGCTTGCTGAGCAGACATTTGTTGAAGATTAAGCAATGTATTTCCAAGGGTGCATATCATTTGTATAGCATCAATATGACTTCTTTCGTGTTCTTTGTGTATTTTTTCTGAATGTAGATGTCATAGATTTGTCAATCTTCGTCATATACGAGGTGCAGTAGGTTGTTGCAGCATATGCATTCATCACGTACTGTGCATCTGTATTTTCTTTCCACATAGTTGGCATGTCCTTGGAGAAACTGTTGTTCCAAATATGGGAGAGTTATTATTTAAGGAAAAGTGTTGGTTGCCTAAGCGTTCTTTGTATGGCTTGGATGTACTCATCTTCTGATAGATTTACCTGTGTCAAGAAGGCATCAAAGCTCATCATTTCGTCAAATCCTCCTTGTTCTAGAAATGCGAACAAGGATTTAGATTTCTCAACAAAAACACTGTCCTCTAAACTAACTGGCTCTATGATTCTTGTAGCTCTCATTGGCGGAACGGGAAAGTTGTATCTGCAATGCAAGATTTTTCATTTTCTACAACTTCTTGTATGGTAATGTCTATGGACTTTTGTAAGGTCTGGTTCCAAATGATCTGAATTGCGTGTTATGTATTTATCCACAAATTGTTCGATCTCTGAAATCTTATCAGCTCCATAGACTGGTGCACCGTCTATCCACAATAGTGCGTGGTCATGCTCATTTCCCCTATTCTAGAATTCAGTCACAAAAAAGTAGTCCGATATTTTTTCGAAAAATGTTTCATCGTGGCATATCAATTGTCTGAAAGCATTTATTCTAGGTCTATAGTATTGAGTACATGTCACCGGGTCTTTTCTTATGAGGTAGTCAATGTCGTTATTTTCCAGTGTATCCGTTTTTTTTTACGTTTCTTGTTACTATGCAGGTCATAAACGATAGCCACCAATGGATCCCAGTAATGCTATGCACTTGTAAATGTGATGAAAAATGTTGGTGGGCCCAATTGCCGGATCATTGCAAATTTTTTGTTTTTTGTTTTGTTGCAAATAGTCAGGAGAGGTGCGGATGTTCTTGAAATCTATGTATCCAATATTAGATTTAAGAATTTTTCTAGGTTTACTTTGTACTTCACATCCTTGGCCAACAACTTTCTTCCTTGTAACTGGCCTTTTCTTATTCGGACCCACATGCAAGATAGAACTTGCTCTATTATTATGCACATTGTTTTGAAAAACAAATTTGTTATGTGACAGAAGAAGTAACTGCTTGAATGTAGTAGCTCCCATCGGACTATTTTATGATAACTGAATCATTCTGTAATATCAATGCCATGTGGATCTCCATAGAACAGTGTTGGAAAGTTCATTTCCTCAACGAATTTGTCCTTGAATATTCCAAGTGGACACTGCCCCTCGCTAGGTGCAATTTCGACAATTTTGTCTTGCAAGTCACGAATGCACTATGAATTAGTGAATCCATGGACCAATGTTTTAGCAGGTGTTTCAGTCTCTGATTCATCACTTGTATCAGAATCACTAGGATTTTCGAGAGTCTCTGCAGATTTTCCATGTTCTTTTGTGAGAACACTGTTCCATTTGGCATTTATACAAATGTTCTCTGCTTTGTATAGGGCCCTGGAACATAATTCCTTTAATGATTTCATAACAGCATGCACACTTAATTTTCCTGTCTGATACACATTTTTGTATTGCAAGTGTCTTTTCAGAGCCACAACGATTGTAATTGTATTGTTAATGAACTGTGGCAACGCTTTTTGCAAAACATCTAGCTGAACATGCACATTAATAATTGATCCTGTTAAGACCATCTGGGGTTGCTTATAGCCCCAAGGTCTGATTTGAGCACATGTAATTCGTAGAGAGACAAGTCTCTCCTCAAGTTCCATAAGTGCACTTACATCTGCTAGTGGTGTATTACATCTTATTCGGTCAGGGGTTGCAAACTATGGCAGTTTTCCATTTTCAAGCGATCGTTTGCATGGAAGACAAACTTTCTCACTGGAAAATGGTTTATCATGGGCTGTTAGCCGGAGGTATTCTGCTTGCAAATCAGGCGTGAAAGATTTACTGTTTTTTGAAAAATTCAATTGTTCACAAATTGCACATGCAATGGAAGGAGTGTCTTTCATGTAGGTTTGTCTTGCATTTTTTTTCACAGGGAAGTATGGGTAGAAACTGTTTCCTGTTTTTCATGTACACCACGAACTGCCACAGTTGCATGACCATTCTAGGATACGCAATCACACATTTTTATGTTCTGTTCTGCATGAACAAATTTCTTTACATTGTCATATGTGAGTTTCTCTCTAAAAGGAAGTGTAGCAATGCATTTTTTTCTCTTGCGCATGACCTTTTTCGAGTTGTGGTAACTTACTCTACATTTCTTGCCCAAGGGAGGGATGACCTGGTGGAAATTGGGATGAATTTCACTCTCACCCAGTTTCTCAGAAACTATTTTACGTTTTTTGTTCAAGGCCTCTATTTGCTTATCAGAAGTCAGACAAATTTGACAAATATATTTTTTTAAATTGTGATAACTTACTCTATGTTTTTTGTTTAAGCCGTCTATGGCCTCATCACAACTGAAATGAATTCTACGCATGGTTTTTTTGTTCAAGCCCTATCTGCCCATATCACAACCAGGAGGACTCTCGTTTTGACTAAAAAACATTCCACACGTATGCAGATTCGATGCCGTTTAGGTGGCATGTGTTAGCGATAATTTTTGTCATGGGATCGAGAGCATTCGGGTCTGCAAGTTGCATGAAATGCTCAAGCGCAGCAAGGGAGAATTCCTGCCCTTCTTCAAGTAGCAGGTCAAGCGAGCGGGCAAAGTGTCATCGACAACATCCAAGGCCTTCTTGCGAAGTAGATCAATGGTCGGCGGGTAATTGTAGATTAACTGAATCGCGTTAAGTATAGCGCTTAAAGTTTTAAGGAAGTCAACGGTCAGAATCCTTCAGGAGGCACTCGTGAAGTTACGAGGGTCATTGATCGCAAGCAGTTCAAGTGCCGTGTCATTTCTTGAACTCGGAGACTCGGGAGTTCGCAGGGTAAAGACCCAAGTATTGGGTACCCAAGTCGCGAGGACGCGAGAAGCGAGAAGGTGGATAGTCGTTGGATCTGGATCGAGGAGAACCATTGGATCCGCACGTAGGATCACATATTGGTGCCTCGCAAGAAAAGGCCCAAGGAATTGTCCGCGAGGATCGCGAGTTTGCGAAGTTGCGAGATTTCGATCGTTGGAGGACAGGTGGCAGAAGCCCTCAGGATCTCGCTGCGAGAAGTCCCGAGGCATTGGCATTAGGATTCGCGAGTTGTGAAGTGTCGAGGTTCGTGTGAAAGTGTGGCAGAGCATAAAGTGGGACCGCGTGATCGATGGGCGAACACGCGTCGGCTGAAGACAAAGTCAACATTCTGTTGAATTCTCGCATCTGGGGGACTCGCGAAGTAGGAAGGTGAAGACTCAACGGTTCAACTGGCGAGGTTGCGAGGTCGCGAGGACTCGGGCCCACTGCAGTGTCGGGCGAGTTCGAGACCGTCGGATCTATGAGGGACACGTGGCGTGCGATTGGGTTCCTTGCCCCCTCGCCCATCGTAACTTTGAAGATCGAAGACTAGCTCCTCCCAGTCGCGAGACGCGAGGCGCCGAAACCGCCTTTGAAGATAGGCATAAGGTCACAGCCTGTGGTCACTTGGGGGTGATGGAAAGAACCGCGCAAAGGGCCGAAGCGCCAAGTTTAGCTGCAGAAAGGATCACTGTGTTCTCCAGGTGCCAGTTCAACTTGATCTCCATCTTGATACCTGCTAGGAGTAAATGAAGGTAAGGGGGGGCAGTTGAAACTTCTCCTCAGTCATTAAGCGCGAAGTATGGAGGGCCTGGCGAATGGTCTGCTCGAGAGGGTCCTATGTACCCATTTTTCCAGAGAGGCCATGCCGAGTTCTCGACTAGCCAAAGGAGGCCTGCACACGCTAGCTCAACATTTACTGGCCCAGCTACTCTTCCCCTTCAGAGGCCATACGAAGTTAAAGAGACGTCTAATGAAGGAATTCCGCCTGAAGATTGATTGAAGAGACGCTACGCCTTGGAGGGCGAGTGCACCTCTGTTGGGAAAATCCGCCCAAGTATATGTACTCAGTTTTAGTATTTTGAAAGGTATCGATGGTAGAGCAGAGCTCCTTACTGTAATGTTTTAACTGCTATTCTGGTTTTCAGCTTATGTATCTGTATATGAGATTTCTTGTTTTATGACAGACAATTCTTCTTACTCCATCTTATTTTTGCCTCATGCTAAGACAGTTCATGATTGACTGAGTCGTGCGAATTGTTGCATTTCTGTTATGATAAATGATTTATCATGGAATTATTGTATTCTCTGATTTGTTGTGTTTAAGTGCAAGACGATCTCGTGTTTAGATTCCTTCTTCTACAATCTATTAGGAACCTGCTGTTTATAACAGATCTTCGCATTCTTCTCATACAAGTATTCCGTCTGTTCACCCTTTACTACAACTCACTGTCTGAAGTTTATGCAAGACCTCGCTTGCTCACGCATACCTGGCCTAGTTTCAGAGTTAGAACCGTATTGTTTTGAGTTTCCTTCCATTCGATCACCCATCTATGAACAACCGTGACATAAAACTGATGGGCGTCGGGCTCTGCTCCTGTTAGCAATCTAGGAGTGACTTTCGACGCTAACATTTCTGGCGCCGTTGCCGGGGACGAAGTTGAAGATTTTCCCTGGGAAGAATGACAACGATCAACTGATTCTGAAGGTGCATTAGATATCAGAACTTGAAGATTGCTACTGTGCACCTGGTGACTCCATTGTGATGACTCCACTGGAGCGAACCCACTGTTTTAATTGTGGCTTCCAGAGGCAGACATACGCGGTCACATCCACAGCTACCTCTATCTACACCTGAAGCTGACTCCGAAGCGGTGCGTAGAAAGGGAAAGAGCTCTGCAAAAGAAGTTTCCATCGCATAAGTAGGTAATCCACCAGCTCCTTCTGTAAGAACTCCTTTTTCTTCTCCTCAGTTTCTTGATAGACCTCCTTTAGAGGCTTTCCGTTTCCTGAATTTTGGGAGTGTTCCTGCTGAGTTTTCCCCGCCTGGTCTGGGACTAGAAGGAGAAACCCTTGTCACTCCCCTCTCCTTTGAAGCTGTTTATCGGCGAAGATCCATGACTGCAGAGGATTTTCGCACTCCTGCACGAGGAGGAGCACCTGCTAACTTGAGCTCATTAGCTTTCTCCTTGGACCTGCTTTTATTTCCCACTCCACTTCGAGACTCGTTCCCAGTAACCCCTTCGCAAACTCCTTCTCCTCCAATTTCTCCTCCACCTAATATTCCTATGGCCGGAGCAAATCCCCCTATGACCAGAATGGAAGCTATAATAGCCGCTAGGTATGCTCCCCTTGTGTTACCTCAACCCCTCAATGCCCTTCCGGCAGATGGTTACCTCAAGCAGCTGCCTAAGTTTACGGGAGAAGGGGACATAACTGCAGAAGAGCACCTAGAAGCCTTTTACAGTTTCACAGATGATAAGGTCATCATGCATGCAGACGTATGGATGAGGATCTTTGTCCATAGTCTCCAAGGAGAGGCTAGAAAATGGTTTAAGGCCCTGCCTCCTGGATCTATTGATGGGATCGAAGCACTAGACAATGCCTTTTTGAGACAATGGGGAGATAAAAAGGATTTCATGTATTACATGACAGAGT
>JASDQU010361430.1:7784-19541 GCA_032191745.1 Picea mariana | reverse complement strand
CCCCATGCAGACTTACTTTCCCAGATGATAAAATTCAGAGATTAAAATATAAATTTTTCCACTTGTACACACCTTGAAATCTATACAGCAAGTGTATACGTTGGCTGCTCCACTACAGCCCGTGTACATCGGGATTTGTGCCAAAAAATAAAAATTAGATGTCAGGTTTCCATGTCACAAAAATAGATCTCCGATCCTTGGCCTTCCATATACTGGAAACATTCTGACATGGCCCTTCAGTTTCATTTTGAAGGCTATAAAGAAGCCAATTTCGAGCTATGGAAAAGGAGAGAATTCAACTTTGAGAGCAAAGTTACTCTGGTGAAATTATTTACTTCATATTGAGTTCACATCCCTTTGTCCTTTAATTCTGAACACAGAGTTCATCCCCCAATCTCTTATCTTATTGATGGATAACCTCTTTGTCTTCCTTATATCAACTTGTCTTTGGTGGAGGATTGAAGTGGTGGAGGCCCATTTAGATGGAACTCGGTTTTTTGGTTCCAAATCATGCCGACACAGAAGTTTGTAATATTTTCACTTCTGCTAATCATTTATTAATAGAAATACTCATTTCCCATCCAATTGATATCTTGCAAATATATGTATTATTATCCATGGGCGTATTTTTTATGTATACTGATGGATTATGCTATCTAATGTGCTAACCTTTTATATTTCCACCATATGATTGTTTTCGCTTGTTTGTTGAGAACTTGTTACAAGTATATAGCTTTGGGTCAAAGTGCTCAATGGTGGACATCATCAAACATCTGGACGAGGTAGACCTATTTCTTATCTTGCTTGCACATTGGTTTATATAGCATGTTGTTATGATAGAGTTGATTTCTGCAGTCATTTCCGTCTATTATGATTCACCCTATCCATAGAGAGATTTTCCTCATAACAAATATCCCTCGGGAAGACCAGTTATTTCTAACTTCTCTTCATACTTAAGAAAATTATGAAGTGCAGTTCCAAGATTGTCTATAGACTTTTCTTCCAATCAATGGCAATAGGAAGAGGGTAAAGTATTGTAATAATGCATGAAAGAAACATGGTTGTGGGGGCGGATCAATTCGAGAATTTGATTATACAACTTAGTGAAAAGAATATTGAATGATTTAATAGTTTCATTGTTGTTATAAGTGACATTATTATATTCCCTTAGTTTATCAAATGGGCTTTTAGGTTGTTCGTATGTATATTTAAACCAATAGACCAATTCTTCCCACGTGGAAAATATTTTAGAGGGTAAGTCAAAAAAGTATGTAGCAGCCTTCCCTTCAAGAGAGTTGAAAAATAAGTGCATGCAAGTATCATTGTCATTCTTACCTATATTATGGCACGCATTAGAAAAGGCTACCAAGTGTCCCTTTGTAGTAATAGTGTCATTTCCTGAAAAATTAGGAAAATGATCCTTAAACTTTGGAAGGGGTTGAGTAGCTGGCGTAAGATTCAAGGGAGAAGATATGTGCCATGGGGTGGTGGTAGAATCTTCTTCAAATTGAAATAGGCCATACTTTGTAATGAATTTTGTCAGAATAGTTGTAGATTGAATTGGAATTTGATGGCTCTAAATACTATCGATTACAGATGAAGATGAAGAATGTGAATAGGAGGAACCTCTAGTACCACTACCACTACCAGAAGATGTCATATTTAAAGTGAAAGGAATTATAGGTAGAGTGGAACTAGTTGAATAATATAAAGTATGACACAAAGAATGAAAGGTGTTATTGGGTCACTATGTTTCCATTATGAGGGAAACACATCATTTGAAAGACCATGGACACAAGATCCTTCATAAAATAAACATAGTCTTACTCGAAGAGAAAATTGAATTCCAAGGGGTCGTGGACTACCATCACATCAATAAAGATTGTTTTCCCTCCTAAATTAACAGGAAACTGAGGAAGGATCCCTAAAGGTTGACTCTCCCTTCTATTAAAATCCAACAAATTCCAGGTCACCAGTGCAAGATGAGGAGAACCAAAAGCTTGTCAAGCAATGGTGTGTAACATATTTGTATGACAACCTCTCTCCTTCCTATATCATATATAGGAAAATTCTTAGGGGACAACCCTGTTGTTCTTCGAAAAATATGAGAGCTAGAGGACATGTGAAAAATGTCTCAATGAGGAGGTTCATTTCTGGGTTGCCTTTGTCGGGCTTCCCATTGTTCATGTATTCAAATATATTTGGAAATCAGTCCCCAAGAATGGTGGAGTCCAACACGAGTGTTATCAGTCTCTAAAATGGTATTGAATAAGGTCAAATAAATGCTAGTTTGATCGTCAAGACCATCACCAATATTGGTTTGTCTAGTAACAGGTATAGTCATGGAAACAATCAATTAAAACAAAAATAAGAACATAAAACAAAATAAATTAATTACATAAATAAAGTACAACAACGAGAGAGATATGGAAATATCTCCCCAGTATGGTCGCTAAATAAATGTTGAGGAAATGGTACGAGGAACATCACTCTAACATTTTCAAATCTTATTAGGATAGGGTAAGATAGTTGGGATTATCACACGAGGTTTATAGCCTAAGAAAAAATTATTAATTGATTCTCGAGAAATAAGTACAAGGAATCAATGTTGTCTTTTATAATTAAATAGTGCAAAAAAGAAAGTGAAAAATGTATGTGTATTATGTTTTTAGGATTAAGGAACAAATGAAATACAGATCTAATAATAGTATAAAAAAATACACATGTGAGACCAAAATCATCAAAGTGATTTTATTAATGTCATTCCAAGTTACAATCATAACCCCTTTTCAAATACATGTGAGGATATGGACCGAGATCCGATATAGAGATTTTCGATGGGAACCAAAAAAAAAGACTCTGACAACAAGAGAGGACTGAGAGTATAATTATGGATCAGCTTAGCCACAAAAATATCATTGATTGACTTTTCAAACTATTCCCTATTAGTAATGAAATATAATTCATATACAAATAAGAATACACAAACTATTAATATCAAATGATCAACCTTTCAAAAATAAGGTGATGAAATATATATCTCAATCCTTGAATCCTGGTATCGTCAATAAGACCTTACTATTAACAAGAGGGTTAAGACTTTAATATAACTCATAATGAATGAAAGTAAGTAATATCACAAGAATAATAACATACCTTATATCAAAAAATTATTCCTTGTTCTCTCCCCCTTTGTCCCTTCCTTTGATCAATGTTTATCTTTCTCAAAAGAAGTTGTGGTAGTTTCAAACTACCATTGGTTAAGTCATAATAGACTAAGTATTAGTTAGGGACAAATAATAATAATAATAATAATAATAATAATAATAATAAAGGGTTTATTAAATAATAACTAATAGGTGGGACCCCTAATATTTTAAATATTTTAAGCTTGATTCCCTCCTTGTCGCTCCATAATTTATTTTAAAATAAATCATGCCACCTCCTTAATACACACATAAAAAATCACTTGAATATTCCCTTGTGTCTCCCCAAAATTATTCACACATACACACACATATATATATAAATGTATTTTTCCACCACAAATATAAATAAGATTGGTTGTCCAAAAATGAAGATAATATTATTAAGTTGTCTCAAAATAACCAAAACATACAAATTGTCCTGCAATAATCAAAAACCATATCTACTGTGAGAATCAATCTTCTTCTTCCCAATGTTTGCTTCCTTTTATTCTATGTTTGTAGAGACGATCTTCTCATTTCTTGGTTGACTAGATGCATGAGGATGTACCTCACTAAGAACTGGGGACTATTCATTATTCTGTTGGGCATGGGAGGTAACTGAATGGGAGGAGTCACTAGAATATTTGGCATGAATGAGAACTTTTTTACCTTTGTTTGACAAAGGTTCAAGGATGGTTGTATTAAGTCTCTTGCTTGCATGTGAGGACTGGAAATGGGATGCAATATGAGCAATTTGTTGGGCATTTTGGTTGTCTGGAGGTGGAGGAGGAAATATAAATGAATATGTGGTCCAACCATGATGATGGATTACAGGTTGATTGACAATATCTTGCCAACCATCATTAATAGGGACCTTTGGCTGGAGTGAACATGAGGTGGAACATGGACACCTGAAATATTATGATGAGGTTGGTAAGTGGGTTTTTGTGGTCTAGGATGTGGCTGAAAAAATCCTTGATCCACAAGGTTGAAGAACCCAACTCGAAATAAATAATTCAACTCTTAAGGATCAACATCAAAGTGAATGGAGAATCTGGGTCTCCTATTACCCCTTTGCCAAAAAATATTTCTTCCCCTACCTCATCCATGGCTTCCTCTTCTAAAGAAACTCATTGTCTACAAGAAAACTTAGATCATAATATAGAACAGAAAAAAGACTAATCTACCATCAATTAACTTTGTCTAAAGATAAACTCAAACATTGGCTCTTATTATTTAACACACAAACATGCATTTCATTAATCTATTATTGTGTATACAATAATCATAATCATTCCGCCAATTAAAATTCACAATTGTCATTATCATGAACATGGATACTCAATGAAATATGGGATGTGATTTGGGTTTATAATGAAAAAAAATGGTAATTATGAAAAGGAAATAAATTATTACTGTTCTAAATAAGACCCATTCTTAACCAAGCCATTTAAATAATCACACAATATTCATAATTGATTGTAGGTCTCGTTAATAATGCTCATTGTTGTAGTTCAGAACTTCTTTTCAAATTACAGGGTTTCTTTAAAATCATATTTCTTTTGGAACATAACATGGAAAAAATAAAATGATTTTGGGAAAAAATAAGGGCTTTATAATTTGCGTAAAATGAAATTATGGAGGGAAATGGTAATGATAAATGTTATTTCCACATATAAATATCATCCATCAATCATCAACAAATGTGATCAATTCAAACCTCAAAATAAAACTCTGTATTTTGTATTTTGTATTCTTGAGAGTTATATTCACTAGAAAAAATATATTGACAAACAGTGTGAAAACTCTTTTTTATAATTTCCTATAGAAAGAATCATATTTAAACTTTTGAACCCTATTTTTCCAAAATAGTATAACCATAATAAAAGAATGAATCCATTTCAGGGCACAAGAACTATTCCCATTTTTATTTGATATATACATTTTCCATATATGTTTCCAACTGCCATAACTGTGTTTTATCAAAGAGTGGCTTCCCTTTAAAAATATTTGCGAAACAAGACTTGAAATCAATATGCCAACCAAACACCAATCTAGAATATGATGTCGAATTCACACACAAGATTTTCATTTCCAGCCATCTCTTCCAACAATCAATTTGAAATGATGATAAATTCATGGAGACTGAAGGTAGGGTTTAAATTTCTAAAATTATATTCTTGAATTCCAAAGAAAATGAGCTAATATAGGAGTGCAAGTTGAAACCCTAGGTTTCAAAATCCTTTACAGTTGTAACACTATAAATTGACATATGCAAGTGGATTTCAGAAATAAGAGTGTGATGTATGTGAGAGAAAGTATTCGAAACACAAACACATTCCCCAACAATTATCACAACAAAATGAACTGATATTACAATGAGACTTAAAAGAATGCTCAACATTTCTTCCATAACAAGATACAGAGGCAGTTAGAATGAGAAGGCTTGGAGTTCACTTCATAATTCCATTTGGTTTTTGTTTTGAGAACAAAATCCACAATCATAACAAGAAACCCACGGTGCCTAACAACATGCCATAACCATAAAACCCAACATGCAAACAACAGTGATGAGACTGCTTTTCTCATTCAAAAGATGTTATTCCTTTTAAAATCAACTGTATAAATTAAAATGCAAAAACAAGGTCGAGATTCTCACTGGTAATCCTATTTATTTGTATCATCTTAGTACAAATAATTTTCCATCCACAAAATTTCAAAATCAATGCCCAACAAAGATTCATTCTGATAACAAACACACCGCTTGCAAACAACTTGAGCCAATATTTAAAACTTATCATAAAAAAACAAGCCATTGATTCCATAGAAGTTGAAAATGTCCATACCTGTCGAAATAAGCTAACTATCCATGAGAGATAAGACCAATATTTCCATTCAACCACCAAATCCCTTGAATCTACAAACTCTCAACTAATCAACAAAAAACCATTTCCAATAAGAAACATTGTAAAAGGTGGTATTCTAAGGAGGGAAAATCAATGGGATTGCATTAACTCTCCATCAAATCATGTTTCTTCAACATTTACCAAAACGCACCAACATTTCACGATAGCTAACCCAAATTTACATTGTGGAAAGCACTTAGTCGCCAGCTCGGAATCCAAATCAAGCTTTAGTACCATGCATATCACAGTATTGAATTTTCAACCATAACATAGATTGACTCTATACCACATTCATAACTATTATAAGTTGTCACCACTCTATATATCAACCATATCAACTTACCAACTGAGAAATGTGAGATATGAGGTCCATAAAATATATGAATTTAATCTAAGTCAGGTTCATTCACACTTTGCATGTGACATCCTTGTATCATATATTCTATATATGTGCATGGAATATTGTCGACCACTCTTTTTTAAATATGTCACAAGTCATATTAAAACACATAACTTAAAAACTTATAATCATAGTGTTATAATTCTGTCGTGAAAGGAATCTCACCATTTTCCTTTCTTTATTTCATGGTGACATTATATTTAATGCAATATGAGGATAAGGAATCTCAAAAGTCTCCGACGAAGAAATTGTTTGTGTGTGTAGTAAAATACCAAATTGTAATTTAATCTAACCTTTTGTTTGTAGGTCACATTTATTTCTAAATAAAAAGTAGTGAAATCAACTTAATACAACTTTTGTAAGCGGTCTCGCCTATTAGTTAGATAATATAGTCATAGAAATAGTATAGTGCATAGAAATATTTTACAGGCAGGATTCCTTTTGCGCAATTTTGCATCAAAAATTCCCTCTTAGTGATGGATTTACTCACTTCCATCACCATCACCTGGTATTTTCATAAAGTACATCATATTTTTCATAGTGGGATCTCCCTCTGAACCTCAAACCAACCTCAACACCTACATCGAACTTGAACTTGAAGACCTCCTCTTGGAAACCACTCTGAACCTTGAGCTCCTAGGAGAATCCATTCTCCCACCCTGAGATTTTGTCCACTCAGACTAGCTGAGCCTCCTGTCTGTTAGCGTCAGAAGTCACTCCTGGATTGCTTGTAGGAGCAGAGCCCAACGCCCATCAGTTTTGTGTCATGATTGGTTTAATGGGGTGATCAAATGGATAAAGACTTAAGAAAATATAACTTTAACTCAGGAGACCGGGCCTAGTATGTATACAGCAAGGGAGGTCTTGATCCAACTTTCGTCAGTAAAAGGATTAAAGGGTGGTAGATGGAAGACTTGTGAGAAGGGTGAGCAAGATTACCTCGGATGACAGGCCTTCGGAATCTTGAGGATGAAAAACGAGAAGCCTTCGGAAGCTTGGTCTGGAGCTTCAAGGAGCTGAAGAGTGACTCGACTGGATCCTCCAATTCCAAGTCATTCAGCGCTACAAAAATAACAAGGATTGATTAGAAACAATGTAACTGCTACAATGATCCAACCTACATCATCCTATAACAGCTACAACTCGACTGGATCCTCCAATTTCGAGTTGTTCTAACACAGTATACAAGAGATAGAAAAGAGGCTGACATCCATAAAGTAAGAAGTCTTAAATGCCTTATACATTAAATAGAGTGACCAACACTTCATCAAAACTTTACAATTGGGAGCCTTGCTCAACCATCGATACTTTACAAAATACAAAGACTGAGTTTATATACTCAGAGAAATTTGCCTAATAGAGGTGTGCCCAGTCGCCCAAGGCTTGATGTCCCTTCAGTCAAACTCATACTGATATCCTTCTTCAAACGCCACTTTAACTGCGTATGGCTCCTGTAAGGGGAGTAGCTGAACCATTAAAAACTGAGCTAGCATGTGCAGAACTCCTTTAGCTAGTTGAGAACTTAGCATGACTTCTCTGGAAAAATGGGTACACAGGATCCCCTCGAGTAGACTGCTTTCCAGACCCTCCATACCTCACACTTAATGAATGAGGAGAGGTTTCAACCACCCCTTCTTACCTTCATTTGCTCCAAGCGCAGACCAGGATCGAGGTCAGACCCGATGGCAACTGAAGGTCGTGATGGGCCTCTCTGTGACTGAACCCGATGCCTTTGGCCCCTTTTGCGTAGCTCTTTCTTTCCCCAGTGACCACAGGCTGTGACCCTATGTTTACTCTCAAAGGTGATTTCGGTGTTCGCGAATAGGAAGGGGTTGATCCCTGCTTCTTGAAATTGCGATGAGCAAAATGCCAAGACAGCTTAATCTGGCGCCACGCGTCCCTCTAGATCTGACAGTTCTGAAATATCCTGACGATGTTGTACCTTCATCCTTGGAATCAAAATGGGTGAAATGACGAGGAATCTAATCGTGTGCCAGGTGTCTCCTACGGGTGGATGGCTGAGATTGCCCCGTAATACTACGGGCCCGACTTTGGGCACCTTTGGTGCTTTTGGGGTTCGGGGTTTCGAGACATAGGACAACAAGGAACCTTCACCCTTCGAATCCCCGAATGCCAAAACACTGATGTGACTAGATCCCACACCACGCATCTTCTGGATGGACGACTGCTATCTTTCCCTGCACATAATATGGGTGCTATCCATTGCACTAACCTCGGTGCAACTTCATTAACCGCGATTTCCCGTCGATCGTCGATCTACTTTTATAGATGAATCCGGGCCGTTGACAATGTAATTTCGCTCGCTCACTTGATTTTTAGCCTGAAATGGGGTTTTACGTGCTACGCTTTGGCGTTCTTCGTGCAACCTGCAGCTCTGGATGCTCTCAGGCCCAAGACAAGAATTGTTGCTAACACTGTCAGTGCTAAGAACAGACTCTCTCTCTTCCTTCAGATTTCAAGAATGAATCCTTGAATCCTTAGGCCCACGACAGTCTCATGAACCTCCTTCTCCTCATTTGACTCTGAATCTACAATTGTAGGTTGTCCTCACACACTACAACCTATCAAGTCGATCACCAATCACCTATGGCTCGATCGGATCTTCTCCCTCTCTGTAGATAAATACATGTACACTCTTGAATAATGTCGCATATCCCACATCTACCAAGATTGACACCGAGACCAGGTTAACCCTCAGCCATGGAACAAATATAACTCCATCAACCACTGGGATTTCTCCAAACATGAGCCTGAATATGACCCTTTCAACTCCACGTACTGCTCATGCCATTCCCCCTTCAATTTCAACTAGCCAATCTAGACCTATCTTTGTGATACTAAGGAATATACACCATATTCCTTCCATAAGACACGATTCTCCATTTTCAATGATCCATCTACTATCACTCACAAATCCAGTACTCCTGACACTTGACATGAGAGTGAACAATGAGAATTCCTTCTCAAACTTGTTTGCAAAGTCCTCTTGTGATGTTGTAGTCAGTGTAAATGGACCTTCCTTCTCCTTCCTCTTCTTCTTCCTATCTGAAAAATGGGTTGTAATGTGGCCATACTAGTTGTAATGAAGCATATGATTTTTCTCAAGTCTTTCTCGAAATTCCCCTGCTTCTTAATTTTTCTCTTTGTCGCAAGAGAAACATTATCTTCATCAAATCCATCTCCCTTTTGTCCACTGCTCTAATTTTCTTCCCAGATCTCCTCCTGAGTGAAACCATCCCATAGTATGATCCAGTCTAGAATATGTTCTCGACCCACCACACACTTCACAAAGACTTCCCATTTCTTGGTTAAGCCTTTCAATGTTGTCCTCACCAACTATGAATTTGAAATGACCTCCCCAACTACAGCCAACTCATATTTCACCTATGTTACCCGAATAAGATAAGATGCTAGAATCTCACCCTTATTCATCTTAGTATCATGCAACTTGTCCTTTAAGGCCATCTTCCAGTTTTCATTATTCACCTCATACAAGTTTTTCAATGTCTCCCTCATCTCATAAGTTGTCTTCTTCTCAGCTAAGTGTGGGATAAGTGAGTCCTTCACTCCATCCAAAATAATCCTCTGAGCTTTGGTTTCCTTTCCCTCATGAACATCCAAAGCAATAGGTTTTTTTGTGGGAACAACTACTACAAAGCTAACAAAGCTCGAAAGTTTGTTCTCCCTAAGAATAATTGACATTCTGACTTTCCATTGCAAGTAGTTGGAAATCCCTTCCAACCAATCCTCATATATGATGCAAGCAACCATATTCCTATTAATTATCCAATAGAAAACAAAAAACCAAGTTTCCCCCTTCAAATACTTGCCAAATATAACACTTCTCGTTGTAACTCAGAGCACCTACTCTGATACCATGTACAAAATCATTAACAAAACTACACTAACTTTCATAGGACTTTTGTCAAACACTTAGTAAACAAAATTTTTTGTCTTAAATGAACTCTGATATTTAATAACCCGTATTAAACTATATCATAAGAAGAAACACACATTACTATTAAAGTAGTAGTGGAAAATAACAACGAATAGCAATCACAAAACACATGTGCACACTCAAATTTTTGCAACTATCCAGGGAAAACCCCGGTTTGGGGAAACCCACCAAGAGAGATTTATTATCAGCTTCAGGAATAATTAAAATCTACAACAGTAATGCATGGCAGTAAGAGAACACTTACAGGTATCCACAATTGTCCCAAAATTTCTTCCTAGAAACCTGTGCCCAAAAGTATGTATTGTTGTACGACCCTGCTAAAATCAGCACCTCAAAAATAGTGCCAAAATGTTGTTGTATGATATGATATGTATGACCTTACTGCAAAAAGAAAAACCCTCAAACTACCTCAAAAATCATTCCATGATCCACCTCGATTGTTGTTCCCTCTTTCATGTTGTACGATGTTAAGGTCCTAACCCGCACATAGGTAGATCAATGTATTCAGATGTAATAAAGGTCAATATTAATAAGACCTTTCAATAAAATAGAATAAGGTGGATGTAAGAAGACCTAATAGAAGCTTCCTCTTCTATAAGTATCTTCCTCTAGATGCTTCTCTTAATAGACACATTTAGTATAAATAAGGGTCGAGGGTATGAAAACCCTAGCTTGGAGATTATTGTAACAGAGCGTTGCTTGACTGGAGGTTGCCCCCTCAAAGAGGCCTGTGAACATTGCTATCTGAATCAAAGTTTTGTTTCTATTGCTATTTCGTATATCATTTCTATGTATTGTGAAGATTATGTTGGATATTTTACTGTTATTCTGTCATTTCTAGCATTTCATTTCTGTTCTGCATATTTTATATATCTGGTATCTTGCAAGTGGTATCAGAGCACTTTCCTTGGCAGAAATTGTGGGTATTTTTTTTCAGGGTAGAAACGTATTCCAGCGTCTTTAAGCCACAGAGATCTATTGTTACACGCATAAACCCGCGGTTGAGGGATTCATACACGCAGGAAATACAAGTGGTTCTTAAGCGCACATCTGTTGGCCAACCTTGTAACCCTTGTTGGTACCCCTTCAAGTGGTAGCGCATCAGACAGCACCTGTGTACGGATTGGCCTAGATTTCCTGATGCTCTCTTTAGATAAACCTATCGGCCGTCGGACTGCTATAGTGTCACCGAGAACAACACTTGGGAAGATACTCTCTAGTACCTAGGTAGTCGGGTAGTATGGCTAAGGGTACAGTCTATCCTCCTTAGTTAGTTCCCTAAGA
>JASDQU010361429.1:0-11758 GCA_032191745.1 Picea mariana | reverse complement strand
TGTGCCCTAGCCTAGCGCATCTCCTGGTACTCTCAGCAAGCCAAGACGTCGAGTTTGAATTTTTGGTCAGATCTAGGGTTGACCAAGTCAAAGCAGCCATGACTTACTCTATGAAGTCAGAAAACAAGTTAGATGGAGCTTCTAACTTCAAAGCATGGAAGACGAGGATTGACCTCATCCTTGCCAAGAATAAAGTGTTGGATAATACACATGAAAGGATGAAATACATCAAACAAATCATGTGGAAGCTATTACAAGATAAGTCGAAATCAAAATCAATCATGAAGAGACTTAGAAGAAGCAAAGACAGAAAGAAGTCATCAATCAAGAGAAAATTGGAAAAAGACTTATGACGTTTTGCAGAAGACAATAAGATGGAAGCGTGAACTCTGTTAGATGGAGGGAGCAGATTATATATTGCAAAAGACAATAAGGATGTAGACGGAAGCGTGGACTCTATTAGACGGAGGGAGCCGATTATATACACAAGGATTAGGAGGGAGCTCATCCTATGATCCATTGAAGATGATGAAGTATATATCCATGGTAGCAGCCATGAAAGACAGTACGTTTTCAGTTCAACTGCAGAAGAAGACTTCTTCGAAGAAAAGCCTTAAAGTATCCCTGGTTGTCCATCCACATCCGTGATCCTATGATGAAAGAAGAAATGAAATCTTTAGGACATGGAATCTATAAGAAACTCCATGGACCCAAGAGCTAAAGAAAAACATTAGGAAGAACATGAAGATTCCAAGAAAGAAAGAAAGAGAAGCCAGAACAACCAGTCAATAAGAATCACAAGATTACCAGCCTGATATGAACTCACTAAAAGCAATCAAGCAGAGGAACTGAAAGTTGTGATGAAGAACAATGTATATATGCAAGCATTGCAAGATCCAGAACTAGAGGTTCTCCCAGATGGAGGGAGAAGACTATGACGATTACTTGTTCCAGTAAACCAGACATACCTCTACATGAGTCTTTATATCATCCGCAATATCCATGGGTTGGAGTTCTACATCAGATGAATGCAAAGAATGTTCTCTAGAGCAATTGAACAAAGAGCATATGAAGAGCAACCTCAAGACTTTGAGGCATACCAGAAAGAGACCCTTGTATGCAGATAGAAGAAGACAACTTGGTGGAGAACCTCAAGTGCACAGCACTAGCATGGTGAAGATTTTCTATAACAAAGATATTGTATCAAGATGATTACTCAGAAGATCAGATCTCATGATGACAGAAGAAGTGCCACATGGATATGTTCCAGTTTTCCAACAATGATATACTTTATTGATCAGAGCTACATGAAGCCTTCAAAGAAGACCAGTGTCCTAGACCGAAGTACATTTGAAATCAAGCATTACATTATCCGTAATGAAGTCCAGAAAGGAGAAAGTAGTTCTCCAATACATATCTCCACAGATGAGCAGATAAGCAAACATTTTGATAAATCTTTTGTTCAAGATGAAAGAGTTTGCGTACTCAAGTTGGAGCTCGTGGAGACGACTTCCTTATTGAAAAAGGAAGAGATGACTCCCAGGTTGGGAGGGAGCACTGATGTATTATTGATTAATGGACAGTCATTTTTCAATTCAAAAAATGGTCCAAGATGAGCAGATTCTTTCCAGTTCAGAAAGTGGATTGAGATTTCTGACGGACAGACATTTTCCAGTTTGGAAAATGGTCCAGATTATTGATGTACCATAGATAGCGACTTCCCATTGTGGTTAACATGGAGAGTGGTCTAGGGCAGTCTCTCTTCTTGAGGGTTACTCAAGAAGACTGGCCCACCTCGCCGGACAGCAATTTCTCATTGTGGTTAACATGAGGAATGGTCTGTTTTGGAGGTTGGTGTAGGACAGTCATTTCCTCGTGGTTAACATGGGAAATGGTCCGGACAGTCATTCTTTAGGGTGTATTCATTCTCTCCAGGTTGCACTTTGTTTAATGCCGGAGGAATGGCCCAGGGTGGGGAATGGTCCAGGTTCAGCAATCAGGGCCAAACATTTCTTAGGGCAGATTCATTCTCTCCAGGTTACACTTTGTTTTGTGTCGGAGGAATGGCCCAGGGTGAGAAATGGTCCAGGCTCATAAATCGGGACGGTCATTCTTCCTTGCTTGAGAAGAATGGTCCAGATAGCTCATCATTGATGTTCTACTCTAAAGGCAGATACTCTTCCAGATCTCACAGATGTGAGTGAAAGAATGGCCCAGATGATTCAGTTTATATCATAACATTGTTTCTATGCAGGTTGATATCAGATGATTGTTATGAAGACCATATATCTCCAAACAGTAGATGTATACTACTGTGGTGGATGTGTTCCACTGTTTGATCAAGTATCTGTGTGGTACTTAGTGTGGTAGTGTACACTGAATTGTAGTTGTGTACTACTATGTATAGACACAGTTGTGTTCTATTGAATGATATTGTTCTGATTGCCTTGAAAACTATCAATAGTGTTGAAGATAATTATCAGCCAGATGAATGATGAACAAAGATTTCCCAGACAGAAAATGGTTCAGAACATTTACTCTTCTAGATTAGAAGATTGGTTCTTGTATCACTCTGTGGAGTGAGCATCATGTCTAATTACTCAGATAGAGTATGGTTTCGAGAGATGATGCAGCTGATGACACTGATGATGATGATGGTGCTCATGATCTAGTCATGATCTAGTCTAAACAACTACGTTGATGCTACCGGGTGAATGGTATGTTTTGTGCTCAAGACCATTACCTGTAATACCTCCCTAGCTAGGAGGGAGTGTTGATATTATGGTAGCTGCGGGAGGTATTTACCTCCACGTGTAAACCTGACGAGGATAGAATACTTCGGGAAGCAAGAAGAAACCCTAATGAGTTGGCTAATAACCCTAGAAGACTTATCGGCTCAAGAAGATAACTTGTATTAGGTTATTGGCCTCCAAGAGAAGAAGTCAACCAGAAGAAATAATATATACTGAACAGACAGATACCCAGAATGAGAAGTCGGCCTAGGCAGTTAGCCAGAATTACTATAAATACAGGAGGCCAGTCTTCATTCTGGCAGGGCAGTCTCAAAATTGCAGAGCAGCACTTGTGCGCACTGCAGTGCCCTATTTGGTGCGCAGGTTTGGAGGAGAGTTGCCATTGCAGCTGCTGCAGCTAGCAGATCTCGTTTGGCTTGGACTATCTCTTGGTTAGGGTTTGGACTATCTAATCAGCTCTTGTTGGTGCGCTACCCTTTGTTTGGCTATCTAGCCTAGGGTTTGCTTCTGGAGTGATTCTCTGTCAAGGTTAAGGTGCTCGGAGGGTGGCTTCGGCCTATGGTTGGGTGACAATAGTGATATTGTCAATGGTAAAACGAGCACATCCATTATATTCTAACATGATGCACATGTTTGGGTAATTTAATTATTGGATGTGATTTACATGTTATGATCCATGTGACTTATGAACCCCTGGAGGGCGTACTTGTTGTTGCTGCAGGACCTTACCCGGTGGACATGGGAGAATGATTAGCTCGGACCTTCATGGCGTTGAAAGCCCACAAATGGATGTTGTAACCCCAGCCAGGGGCAAGAAGACATCAGAGATTTGCACCAAGAAGAAAGAAGACGTTTCCCTTGGAGACACCCTGGCAGACCTAGACCCAGGGGGATCTTGCTCTTCCACCTGGATGTTGACCTCTTAGAGCCCATGACATCACCATTATGACCCTGGACGTCATCCAAAGCCAGGGTTTGCATTTTGAGGGCAGTTGTGAGTTGGTTGGCACGTGTGGGCATCATCCAGGGCCTTTGGAGGCCAAACGTTCTGCATCTGGAGCCCAACGTTCCACCTTAGGGGCTCAACGTCACCCTAGAAGGGCATGACATCACCCTTGGAGATGATTTTAGATGTTAATTAATTTTATTTATGTAAAAATTGGATTTTGATGTAAATTGGCCAGGTCGGCCTTTTATTTGACCTAAATTTAATTGAAGGTCAAAGTTTTGTATAAATAGAGATAAAGTACTCTCATTTTTTCATAATAACTCTTCACACAAGAGAGAGTGGTCTGAAATTTGCGTCCTACTTGGGAGTTATTGGCTGAAATAGGGAGGCACACTTGTCTTGGAGACTAAAATTTGCAACTTGGATCATTTCTTGGTGAAGTTACTTGGCAATATAGGGTTTTATTGCTTGATTATTCTTGGTAAAGTAAGTAAATCTGCAATTTTCATTTCAGTTTGAATGGTTATGGTATATTTGTTTATTCATGTTAAGGATTATGAAATTGCTTGCTTGACAAACCCTAGGAGTAAAGGACTTAAGACACTGCTTCTTTGCTCTTCATTTGCTAGACTTTACTAAAGTGATTTGACTTAGATGAACTTTTAAAGCCCTAAAATACTAGCACTTTAG
Organism: Picea mariana; assembly: GCA_032191745.1. Lineage (NCBI taxonomy): Eukaryota > Viridiplantae > Streptophyta > Pinopsida > Pinales > Pinaceae > Picea > Picea mariana. The sequence goes on along the minus strand of JASDQU010361429.1, from coordinate 7,366 downwards.
AAGCCATTGTCTAGTTATTGTTGTTCTTAATATTTTTCAATAGTCTAAGGAGGAGGAAGGCGCTAGGGCCTAGAAGTGCCTACTCTCTAGTAGCTCACCCCCTCAAAGTTTGAATCCCGGAAGACTTAAAGTGCTAACTCTTCTAAGATCCATTCTTCACTTAGACAGGTATAATCATTGTTGTTACTACTCCCAAGTGAAATCCGTCACCTATTGACTCCATTACCCCATAAAGGCACTAGTCCACTTGCTTTAGTGAATGATTGATCAAACAAACACTCAAACTCTCTTCTTTGAAGCTTTTGCTAACTGCTACTAACTCTAAACTAGACTAATTCACTAGTTAACTTCTTGTTGTTGCAAATCACTGCTACAGCCATACTAATCTACATTAATTTGCTGCATACACCTACATAACTTGCATCTAACTCACTCAGAAATTGCTTGTGATAATTGCCAAACAATCTACTTGATAAATGCTAAGTTTACATGATGTTCTCTTGCAATTCTAAGCACTAATACTTGTTGTTACAAAAGATTTCTACAGCCATCTAACTGCAGCAAATTCTCTGCAAAATTGACATTTAATGCTAGCTAGACATTGCAAAAATTGCTTGTGACAATTGATTATCATTCTGTCTGGTTAAAGCTACCTTTTCATTGTATTTTCAAGCAATTCCAAGGCATATTTTTTGCAGCTGTTATAAAATACTTATTGCTGTTGTAAACTTTCATATTGCTGCATTTTTATATCAGCTAGTTTATATTTCGAAGGTTCATGGTCTTATGAAGCACTAACATCATTTTGTACTTGAAAGCTGCCATATTTTTCTTTGTTGTCTTGTTCTGGGTAGGTACACTTCATCTTTACTATTGCTTCATCTCTTAAAGACCTAAAGAACCTTTTGACTTGAGTGACCAGTGAGAGGGGGTTATTCTTGCATCCTTGCCTTAGTTTCATCAGCCCTTTAGGTCACTGGGAACGTCTCCCTTGGGGTAATCTTAATTTACTCCTAAACAGAAAGGGGTTTCCTATTAAGGTGACAATGATAGGTCACCCCCCTTGTTACACCAATCTTGTCTCACTTTCCTTGGGCTTTGGGCAAGTACAAATTGTGCAATAACAGTCAACATGACTCTGGATAAAACCCCCCCGGGGAAAACTAGTGTGGAATGAAAGTATATATAATGATGATCTCAAACAATGAATACAACAAGGAATACAATACAAGAAAACCTGGTACGATAACAAGCTCCTCTCAAGCTTGTAGCACAGGTTCCAAGATGAATGCGCCTAGATAAGTGTGCCCCTCTCTCCTTGTTGTTCTATCCACTAAACTGAAGCACCCAAGCTCCTCTTTGGTCCAATGAAGAATCCCTTGCATACAAACCAACAGTTGTGTGCCTCCTCAAGCATGAACCAGACAAATCTAAGATCGGCAAAGGCCTCCTAGTGTCTGCTAGATGTGCGCCCTCCTCCTAGTGTGCGCCCTCCTCCAAGCAAGATTGATCACCATAAATAAACAAGGGTCCAAGCTTCCCTAGCTCCTCCATGGATCGAGGCGCCCAAGCTTCCCTCGCTCAATGCTTCCATTCCCATCTCCATTGCTCCTCTCTAGCTCTCCTAGTGAACAAATGAGTGAATGAGCCTCCAAAGCACCTATGCGCCCCTCTTAAACCTCCATAAGGATACCTAGGATTCGGATGGCTAGGATCTCCCCTTGCCATCTCTAATCAAAGGTTGAGAACTTGAGATCATCCCACAATAATATCACTCACAAACCCACTTTGGGTTAAGTTCCCTAAGTTCACTTTATGTCTATTAATTCACCCACTTTGTGAATTAATTGTTACCTTTGGCTAAAAGTGACTAATTTCACTTTTGACTTAAAACTCCTAAGTCAAAGTTAAATTAGACATAAAGTACAAGGTACACAGGTACCAACATCTCCCTCTTGTGGTTAGAGGCTCAAAACCACAAGGGAACCACTTCCCGAGGTACACCAAAACTCAACAGGACACACCAAGTGGATTGAAGATTTCTTCCACGTCACCCATGTGTGTATAAAGGCGGTAACAAATCCCAAGGACAGGGTGAAGGAAACATGCATGTGTAGCCTGCTACAGTCTAGGCACAATTCTCTAGGAGGCCAGCGCATGCATGTTTGCATGCAGGCTAGGCACTCTAACCTAGGCACTTAGAGTTATTTTTAGTGTAAAACCCTAGCTGCCTCTATAAAGAGAGGCAGGGTCTCTATTGTTATTCATTCAATTTTCAAAGCAAGTGTACATTTTCTTTTAAAGTGAATAAAGAAAACATATGTGCCTTTGCACTGCAATTTTCTGTTAGTATTTTTCAGTGAGCTTATGTGTTTACAGATCTAGCAAAACAAACAGTTTTGAGAGTTTATTAGTTTTCCAGCTCTCTAGGGTTTCTAGTTTGCAGATCTGTTTATCATGCACTGAAATTTAACATGTGGGGCACATTTATGAAAGGGATTACCCTTTCTCATAATGGGGCACACTTACTATGGTTGATATGGTCAAGTTTAACACACCACTTAGAGTTAGTAATTCCCTATTGTAACTCCCCCACTCTTCTTAGTCTATAAAAGGAGAGGAGGGTGCATTAGATTAGTAATCTACACAAGGCAATGAGTTAGTGTGTTTATCAGTGTGTTGCTGTGAGAGCAAGTATTTGCGGCCAGTTTTGTTAATTTTTGAGCTTGATTTATTAGATCTGATATTTTAGGTTCTTTTTCAACACTTTAACAAATTCTTTAGATCACAATAAACTGAAAACTGATAACATAGAGCAGCATAAATAACAGATCACCAAAGAACACACAGATTTACCCTGGGGAAACCCAATAAGGGAGAAAACCCCAGCAAAAGATCTTCCTCTTTATTAATGAATAAGCTTTGCAGATACAAAACCCTTAATGGGGTGCTACAGTACAAAAATACCAGAGAGAAAGAATGGCTAGAGACCTTTTGCTTGTGCTGTTTAATGGATCTGAAGTCAAACCTGTAGATCTGAACTCCCCAAGGCATATACAACCTTCCTTAACCCAATGCTTGAGCAAAAACTGATTGAGAACCTGTAGATCTGACTTGGCCAAAATTTTCTGCAGTCCTGGAATCGATCTGCAGCCCTGAAATGATTCTGCAGCCCTGAAATAATTGATTATAACAGCAGATCTGTGGCTGCAAATTGAGGGCGCTCTTTTGGGTTGAACCCTCCTTTAATGTGGCTACAAAATGGCACTCAACGCCCTGCAAGAAACCCTTAAAAAAAATGCAGATTGAACCTTCTCAAAACCTCACCCTGGTTTCTCTTGGCAGGCTGGGCCGAACCCTCCTTTTGATAGATCTCTTCACTGGCTGAATTTTTCTGCTTGAGCGATCAATGTAGAATGATGGAGGAGGAAAAGATCTATCCAATGAGCCCAAGATCAAGCCCAACGCTCACTTATAACCCTTGCAACAAACTGGATGAGTGAGACGTTCAAACCCTAGAAGAGATGGCGTCTAGGTCAACTGCAGATCTGAACTTGTGTCTAGCGAATGGCCTTCCATTGGTCTTTTATGTTTTTGGATTGGATCGGATATAACTTCATGTTGGGTTAAGTTATCCTTCTAGAAGATTCTAATCTTGGGTTAAGTTTATCTTCTAGATCCTTCTTAGAACAAGTTGATCTTATCTTCTTGGGTTAAGTTTGACTTTCTAGAAGTCTTTGTTCTTCTTTGGTTAAGTCGACCTCTTAACCACTTTTAATAATATAACATTATAGCTTTATAACTTAGACTTTTTTTTAGCCTTTTAATTCTTCATTACATTTAACCTTAGTCATTTAGACTAATTACATCATTAGCAAGTGCATTATTCCTACTCTCTTCTTTACATGGTCCTTATCTGCTTACAACAGCATTATTACATCAATAAGAGGAAAGATCTTTTACACCATGTGGTCATTTGATCCTTATGCTAGATCATATGCTAAAGTGACTCCTAGAGTGGTCAGTTCTAAGAGGATCACAGCAAAGACTAGCAGGTCATCCCACATACCAGTTTAGCTCAAAAGACTTTTATGTTCGTCCTGACTCTTGCTAAACTCTACCTTGGCTTTTGAACTAGACTCACAAGGTTTGTACGTTCACCCTGGCTATTGTACTAGGCTCACAAGACTTATTTCTTCATCTTGACTTTTGCTCTAGGCTAACAAGGTTTGTACCTTCACCTTGACTTTTGCTCTAGGCTCACAAGATTTGTACCAGCAGCTCCTTCGTCCTGACTCTTGTCTCACTCACAAGGTTTGTACGTTCACCCTGACTCTTGCCATGACTTCACAAGACTGTTTGACTCTCCAAATCTCCCTGGCTTGCCTCAGGGTGGCCCACTGCCTCTCATTGGAGAATGTCTCCTGATGCTGCTATTTTCAACAAGTTTGTTAGCTGCTGTGGTAATTTCCTTCAGTAATAGAGTAATGTGATATTCTGTTGGAGACTCTAATTGTTGTCCTGAATTTCCAGACTGCAGATTTATGTAGAATAGTTCCTTGTTATCTGTTGTTTTGAATTAGCTCATAGAATGCAGTGTTTGTACCCCTGAGTTTACCGAATATTGTTTTAGCAGATGCAGATCTGAAGTTTTGATATGTGGTTCCTAGACTTTCAGTTTATAGCTGTAGGTTATAATTCTTTGAGTGCAGATATGCACTGTGAGTGAAAACTTTTATCAATTGGATCATTAAGATTATAGTCTATACAATCAATCGGTAGACTCTACACGAATTATGGAACCCCATAATGCGTGCAGAGCTGACACTTATCCTGAAAAAACATCTTTTCCAGAATTTGATCATTATAAAAATCACTGTGATCAAAATAAATAAAAGAACACCTTTCTAAAGGTCTATATTTTGATCATGTTTCACCTGCACAAGCAAGCAGATTGTGGTGCCTGACCTCTTTGGGCCAGTTGTGATGTTTTTCATTCAGCTTAAAAGGAAGCATTTACCAAAATATCAGTTTGATCATATAAAAACAACTGTTATTTACAGTGGTTCATATAAATTCATAGTACGAGTTGCTTTCTATATCAGTGGAAACTAGCAAATGACCACCCAAAATGGTCATTTGCAAAACACAGCCTTATTAGGATCATTAGCTTCACCAGCTTATCATCATCTGGTTTTTGTATTTGATATTAGGAAGAAGCTGTTCAGTGTTAACATGAAAACTTCTCTCGAGCAGAGGCACATGACAACTTCATGGTATAGATTACAATTATAGATAGTCTCTGATTGTCTCAAGAATATTTTGTTATTTTGTCCCTATTAATATTCCGGAGATGTATTGGAGATCAAATATTTTGAAAAACAGACCCCATTGTAAGTTATGCCCATGAATTTTACCTGTTAGTCAAGTTGATAGGTTTTGCTTTGAAAATAAAATATTAAAAAATATAAAACACAATGAAAGAGAATGAAGACATACACGTCCTTTAGGAAGCATGCCCCTGACTGCATGCTCAACAATACGCTCTGGAATTCTCTTCTGCAGATGATCAAAGGTTTCCACCTTTAACCCACCAGGTCTGCCCGAATGCCTCCTATACAGCTTGGTTGTCCTCTTATTTCCTGAAACAGCTACCTTTTCTGCATTAACCTGTTCGCATGTTATTAAAATAAAAAGTTAGTGTGCAAACGTACAAGAAATATAGTATGTAAAATGATGACCAATACATGAAGATTTGTAACAAGTCAAGCAAAAGAAAACCATCATTCCCTCAACACAGAATACCAAATAAAGAACCTAGGAATTCAGAACCAATATTGCAAGAGACCATTTTACGTTAAGAAATGACAGATAAATAGTTTCCATTAGACTATCAATTTCACAATATTGGAACTCTATGAACTAGCAATATATGGAGAAATTACACATATAAGTGGCCACAGATGATAAAAGCAATCCATGGATTGGTGAAGTAAATGAAGGGAATCATTCAAGCATCTCGGATCTAATTTTCAGCATTAAGAAAGCATGCAATATGATTGATAGAAGAGAAACAATATATTGCACTTGATCAAGACGTCTGTCCATCATCAACTGTTATAGAAGTTCCCAGAACATTCCAGAGGATGTTATATGATCAAGGATCCACAGTGATAGACTATTCTGCAAAGTTCTACGTGCTAGTCCAGTGGCATCTCTCTAAAAGGTGAGAAATAATTCATCTCTTGAAGAGAAGAGAGAACTACACCTATAAACCATATAAGGAATGAGCATGGCTCCTAAGCATAAAACACTTACAGTAACTATGGGCATTAAAACACTACAAAGTATTATTTGCCTAATTATTCTTTCTTTCAGAGCTACAGCTATATCTCCTTACTTGGGCATTTTTTTCATTAAATAATAGATAGAGGTCATTAAAAAACTAAAACCAAAGAGGATGCCAGCTTGTAAAATACAACTAGGAGCAAACATGCTAAATTTCCAAAAGGTAGTAAATATCCTTAATAGTGTTTGCTTTTATATTATAGTTGTAGACAGTATCTAGACAATCTTGGATAGTCAATGGTTTAAGAACATGAAGACATTGGTTCAGTCAATGCTTAACCAATGCACACTATTTTTTCATATTAGTATAAAGAAGTCTATAGGCTTCAAACTAAAATGCTTTCAAGGATTATCATACCACTGGTCACCAAGCCAGGGCAGTGTCCTTTGATTAGCATCTTGGAAAAAACGGGCTTGGAAATATTTGCATCCATGACAGGTACAGCTCACCCTCCACAGAGGCACCCACCGGTAAGCCATCCTTGCTATCACTGCACCTTTTGCCCAGACATCCCCATCCACTTCACCTACTTACATGACTTGGAATTGATCCTTTCCGGGAACAACCTTTTTCCAATAGACTCTAGCCCAATAGTCTTGTCACTTTCCCCAAACTTGTAATGCAGACTTGTATAATCTCTTTGAGCACTAGACTGGGGTAAAGGGGTTTTATGCACATGTTTAATAAATATTGATGATTAGATGTGATTGACATTGCTATGATCCCTGTGACTTATGAGCCCATGGAGGGTGTAGCTGTTGATGTGCAGGATCATGCCCGACGGACAGGTACCGATGGACAGGTACACATGGGGAGATGATCAGTTCGGACCTCCATGGGGCTGAAGAGCCCACCCGATGGATGTTGAGACCCCAGCAGGGGGAAGAGACAGGACAGAACGTTTGTACCAAGGAAGAGCAGAAGAATCCACTAGAGGCAGCTGAGCAGACCTGTACCTAGGGGGATTGAGCTCTCTCCACAGGAACGTTGGCCTTGGAAGGCCCGGGACGTCTCCCA
>JASDQU010361423.1:9045-20803 GCA_032191745.1 Picea mariana | reverse complement strand
TGTTATCTCTTCTATGGCTTCATTCATAGTTGTGAGGAGGAAACTGAAGTCATCCAGAGTGAGCATGGTCTGCATCTTAGTTACGGCTTCTTTCAATTTCTTCTGGTAGGGAGACTTCAGAGGTGACCCTTTTCTCTTCTTTATAACTTTGACTTCGTCTTCTGGTCTCTGTTCGACTCCCTCTAGGTCTTCACCATTACCTCCTTGATCTGGTGTGATGGAAGCCGTCCTTACAGATCGACTATCTACATCCTGAACCTCTTCATGCTTCTTCATCTTCTTTGTCTTACTGGGCCCAGGTGTGTCCTGTGCATCTTCTGGGCTGTTGGTGTATGAAATTTCCATTGGATCTGCTGCAACAAGGAGGTCCACCGACCATTCCTTGGTGATCTCTTCTAGGTATTCTTCTATCGGATTATAATAGAACTGAAGCTGTTCATGGTGCTCATCGATGCGTGGAGTTAGGTATATAAAGTGTTGGTCCGCACTGAACTTTATCAGAGGTTGGAACCTTTTTAAAGTGTTCAGGGTTATGCGAGGTTCACCCCTTATGGCTTCTTTCAATTGGTTATAAAACGTGTGGAAAATGACATTCGATTGCCATTACTTGTTCATGTCCGTCGAGTACCACAATGTACTGAACTTCGCGACTAGTGTCTCAAAGGGGCCGAGGTCTGGGAAGGTTGTGCATTCTGCTAGTTCCCATGCAATAAAAGTGATCAGTATTAGAAGAAATCTAAAATTGAATTCATGCCCCTAATCCTAGGCTTCTCTACAGTCAATATCTAGCTGGTTTACCAGGTACTTCACCTGGCTCATCTGTAGTCCCTCTATGCATTTTCTTGCGAGGTCAACTACGAAGCCTGATACTTGTGTAGGTCGATTCCTACGTACCATATTTCCTATGATCAGTTGACATGTAAGGCACACTGCACCACTTTTGATAGAGGCTACCTTGTAGCCTCCCGCGCCCTTTACGACATTTCCATAAGCTTCTTTAATCTTCTGTGAAAGAGCGCGGTCCATGGTCTTTCCAGGGTAGTAATCCTGGGGATCAGGGTCCTGCATGCCAAGCTTAGTGATCCTATTGATCAACGCCGGATCAACATTTATGTGACAGTTTAACCACAGGTATCCTCTATGGTAACTTGCTAACAACAATTTTACACAACCATTCACCTCCTGGTGTCTGTCGAAGTGTGGTATTTTCATAATGCTGATAAAAGTAGATTGCATGAGGTTCAATGTCCATTGTTGAGGAACGATCCTTGAATTCTTTCTCTTAGGTCTTTTCAAGTACTTATACGAGGGGAGCATGCTATAAACCTTACGGTCGCCCAGGTTGAAGTCACAAAACTTCAACACTGTAACCTTGTCTTGATCTACGTGGTAGGTGTGTACTCCTTTTGGTAGATATGCAGTGACTAGGGTGTATTCAAAGTCTCTAGGGACACTGTCTCTGTTAATATCACCGCTCAGAGGGGGTATGTAAGCTGGTAGGATGGATGGCACTAGCTTCGCATTGGCTATGTCGTCTTTCTACTTAGTTCTCCTTTTCGCGCCGGCTCAAGATGTTCCTACTCGAGTAGTCAACAGGGAGGCTTGCACTCCTCTCGTCAATGATGCTTGGACTCCAGTGGAAATTCCTCTTTCCGACATGAATCTCTCATTCATTAAATCGAGAAGGACCTTTGTGATGGATTCCTCAACTACGGTGAGCTCGTCGGACATACGCACTCAGAAAATATAATCAGGGCACAATGATCTCAGATACTGCACTAGGATGAACAATCTACTTGCAATGATCACTGTATTAAATCACTAGTTCTGCGGGTTTTGAATTTTCAATTGGAAAAAGTGTTCTTCTAGCACAACGCGATGAGTTAAATAGGAAATTCTTCAACGGTCTACTTTCAACGGGTATGAAGCTTCTATTATCGTAGATCTGTCTGTTATGGTGAGGTCCAACGGTTTGGCTATGATCCTTTAATTTTTTTCTATCCATTCGAGGCAGAAGTCGAACGGGTATATCGGTCTAATGACTAGATCACTTTGCCATGACGAAGTGCCATATGTCGTTGTTCTGATATCTTGACGAAGTTCAATTCCTGTGATTTTTCCTTCTGCAATGTTCCACCTAGGATCTCTTGTAACTTTTCAATCTTCTCCTTTTTCTTACTTATTTTTCTAGCCTTCTTCCCAGTAGTCTTCAACTCAGTCGATCTTTTCCCTTTTTGATTCCTATCTTCTCTCGGCATAGTCACTTCACACTACTGAGATTCTTTCTTCAGATCCGAGGGTAATACTCCTTCAACATATGGATTAGGTATTTCAGTCTTCTGTGGTTCCTCTAATTCTCTTATAGCTTCGACATCCAAGTCCCTGGTTTCCAATAGCTTAGATCTATTCTCTTGTTCTTCCATCAAGTAGGTGATCCTTCTAGTCATAAATTCCATGAGTTCTTTCTTCTTTTGTTCTAGGCCTTTCTTTTGTTCTAGGCCTTTCTTTTGTTCTTTTCTTTGGATCTGGTCTTTTTCAATCCAGATCTTGCCTAACAAAGCTAGAAATGGGGCATGGTCCTCAATAAATTTAATAACTTTGAATTCTTCCTTTGTTGAAGCTCCATGGGTACTCATAGCCATCTGGGTAATCCTGCCACATAGGGTTACCATTTTTCCTTTAAACAACCTTATTTTTCCTAGTGAAGGAACCATAGAAGGACTTCCTAGGATTTCCCAAGTGCTTTCTGTCATAATGTTCATCTGTGTTTCCTCATCCAAAGCACAGTCAATGTCGAAGTCTCCTATTATTACTTCAATTTTCTCCTTTTCTTTGAAGATCTATGACAAACTTGCATCTTTATGTTCATTCATGGTTTCTTTCATTTTCAGTAACATAATCTATGATTCTTTTTGGGGTTTTTCTATAATCTTAGTCTCTTGATGTCCTTCAAGGTTTGCTTGCTCCATATTCATCTTTTCAAGTCTAACAATCATTCTAGGGAAATCCAGTACTTCATGGTCCATAGCCTTACAACAAAGGCAACTAGGTTTTATCCCAGGGCATTCCTTAGCAAGATGTCCCGGTCTTCTGCAGCTGTAACAAAGAGTTAATCCTCTCTTTCTCTTCAATGATCCCCAACTTTTCTTGTACTGTGCTCTAGGATCATAATGGCTAGCCTGCAAAATTTTTTTTCTAGGATCCTGCATCCACTCGTTAGTCCAAACATTCTTTCTATGCATAGGTATAACATATCTTTCATTATTCCTATCGGATCTATTCATATCAAACGTTCTTTCATCTAACAATGCCCTAGTTTTCAAGCTAGGACAAAATCTATCAAGCATACCTAAATTCATGCTTCAAAAACAAAAATTTCCACTTATTGAGCACAAAGCTTCCAGATCTAAAACCTTTCACTATTCTTACCTTTATCAGAGCACAAAGCTTACAGATCTTACCTCTTTTCTTCAGATTTGGCTTCTTTTCTTTAGCACAAAGCTTCGTAGGTCGAGTAGAGTACTATGCATCAGAGTGATAGATCTACACACAGAGTTTCCATAAGTTCAGGATGAATCTTTGCACAAAGCTTCTTCTTCCTTAGTTTCCAACAATCACAGTTTCAGGTCCTGACAATAGAACCATTTGTTGGCACAGGGGTAGACCCAGGATTCAATGCTACAATAGCGTACCAACAAAACCCTAACTACCGGCCCTTTTGGCAACACCTGCGAAGAAGATGAAGTCTCACCTGAGGTAGAGGCAGGGGTGATTGCAGGACTCAGGTGTCTGCAACCTTAGCTGGGATATAGATCTGTGATTACACACTTAACAAAGCACTTAGCATCAATAGTTCACCTAGAATTAACCCTTATCTCACGCCGCAGATAACACAGAGCATTGCAATATATACTTAGATCTAAGATGATTAAGCACTTAGCAGCATACAACAGACCAGATTTGGTAGAACAAGCACTTAGCAACTTCATACACATCAAATCTATCATCTATACACATATAATAAGCACAAAGCATAAGTAAATCTATATAAACATGTCATAGCACTTAGCAAGAGAGGGAAAACACATTTAAGTAACATCACAAAGCATGATACACAGATTTACGTGGTTCACCCCCACCCTGGGGCTACGTCCACCAACTCTTCTTCTCTATTATTGTTGGCCAATCTGTTACAAGCACAGAGCCTCAAAACCTACTCCACACAGGATAGGAGATCTGCATAGCTCACTAGATCCTCCTTCCCCAAGTAGCTCTAAGCATAAAACCTTCTTACATTCCATGCACTCAGCACTTACAATACTTGCACTCAGCTTTGCAAGTATATCACACAGATCAACTCTTAGCACTAAGCCACTTCTCAAGTATCCTCAAAAAAGGTCACTTCTTACATAGCCTAGACTTCTACTTATACATTATAAAAAGGGGCCTAAACATGGGTAAACCCATGGGCCAACATCCCGGTCCCTTTACATTATCCCCAAAATCCCACAAAGGACCCAAAAAGGGGGTCTAGATTCCATGATCTCCACTTTACCTTGCGCTCCATCTTTGACAGGCTGTTGAATTCCCAAAAATGGTAAAATATGACCAAGTGTTCCTCAAAACTTGGTCAAGGGCCGACATGGGTCATAGATTAATGACTTACATGATGCAGTTAATCCAAAAAATTATATCTAATATGTTGCACTGTAGAAGCCCCTCTATGCTTAAATAATAAGAGTTAAGGGAGCTCTAACTGGATAGTTCATAAGGCACAATACGTGTTAAGGTTTTGCAAATGGGGTAGCAAGCTAAGTGGGCTTCATTGTGGGGAAAAATCCACTATTAACCATGCTTGAGCTAGATGCGTCTTGGGATGGGTGACCACCTGGAAAGTCCAGGTTACCGGGTGCAAGCCCCATAAGTGATGATTGATGCTATGCGATTCATTTGGTTGGTTTCAATCCCATTTCTTCACCAGTGTGAGCATCACCTGATGCAGTGAGTGCTAAGTGGACTATTCAAATCATGAAAATTATTGGTGATTTGTGACTAATACTCATGGATATGGGTCATAGATTAATGACTTAAACTGCGTAGTTAATCCCGAAAATGATATCTAATATGTTGCACTGCAAAATACCCTATATGCTTAAATAATAAGAGTTAAGGGAGCTCTAACTGGATAGTTCATAAGGCACAATACTTGCTAAGGTTTTGCAAATGGGGTAGCAATCTAAGTGGGCTTCATTGTGGGGAAAAATCCATAGCTAAGCACGCTTGAGCCAGAGGCATCTTGGGATGGGTGACCACTTGGGAAGTCCTAGTTACCGGGTGCAAGCCCTGGAAGTGATGATTGATGCTATGTGATTCATTTCGTTGGTTTCAATCCCATTTCTTCACCCCTGTGAGCATCACCCCATGTAATGAGTGCTAAGTGGACTATTCAAATCATGAGAATTATTGGTCAGTTGCGACTAATACTCATGGATATGGGTCATATATTAATGACTTACACTACGCAGTTAATCCCGAAAATGATATCTAATATGTTGTGCTGCGGAAGCCCCTCTATGCTTAAATAATAAGAGTTAAGGGAGCTCTAACTAGATATTTCATAAGGCACAATACTTGCTAAGGTTTTGCAAATGGGGTAGCAAGCTAAGTGGGCTTCATTGTGGGGAAAAATCCACAGTTAAGCGTGCTTGATCCAGAGGCATCTTGGGATGGGTGACCACCTGGGAAGTTCTGGTTACTGGGTGCAAGCCCCAGAAGTTATGTGATTCATTTTGTTGGTTTCAATCCCATTTCTTCACCCCTGTGAGCATCACCCGATGCAATGAGTGCTAAGTGGATTATTTAAATCATGGGAATTATTGGTCAGTTGCGACTAATACTCATGGATATGGGTCATAGGTTAATGACTTACACTATGCAGTTAATCCCGAAAATGATATCTAACATCTTTACTTGTTTGGGATGCCCTAGAATCCTAACTAGTGATCGAGGTAGTCACTTTATCAGCAACACAATCACAAAGTTGATGAAATAATTCCTTTTACATCACCATAAGAGTAGTCCCTATCATCCACAAGATAAAGATTCTATGGAGGAATTCATTTAAATTATAGAAAGAGGATGGACACAAGTATGTTGTGAAAACAAGGAAGACTGGGATGATAGAGTTCCAACAACCTTGTGGGATTACATGACTACCACCAAGAACCTACATAGGTATACCCCATTTTAGTTGGTTTATGGGAAGGAAGTTGTTGTGCCTGCAGATTTTATCACCCCTAGTTTCTATATAGCATAGGATACACACATGACATATGACAAATTGATTGTGTAAAGGATTGCATACTTGCAAGAACCTGAAGAAGCGAGATTTCTAAAAGATTTTCATGAGTCAGTTGAGAAAGCTAGACAAAACTCTTGGCATTATAGGAACATTAAGTCCAAAATATTTACACAAGGGGATAAGATATTACTCTACGAAAGTCAGTATCAGAAGCATCTAGGAAAGTTGTGCATGCATTGGTTAGGTCCATTCATAATTGCAGAAATATGACACTCTGGTGCAATCAAGCTAGTGCAACTGGATGGTATCCTTTAACTAAGTTGGGTGAATGGTGCCCATCTGAAGCCTTACATTTCTCATGTTTGAACCAAAGGACCATTTCTCCAGTCCAAGGGAGATTGTACAATAGTTATATTTTGATTTTATCTAATTTATTTAATACATGTAATAACGTTGAAGTGTGCGTAGTGGCGTAATGACATATGTTTTTTTTTGTCAAAGTGTTGTTTCTATGCAGAAATGTTGACTTAGCTGAACAGGGTCGAATGAGTCACCATTACATTAAATGAGGTCATTAAACATGAAGGAGACACTCATTGTGGTCGGGGTGGGTGGGGGAATCTGAACTATATCACAACCCACATACCATTCGTATCATGTCCAGTCATACCCTTTATGGTAGATATAGTAACCCATCAAAACATAAACACGTGATATGTGTACATGCCATCGATATCCCCAACAAGATTATTAATATTTAAAATGGTAAGCCTCTCAGGGAGATCGCATTCCTTTTAGTCTGTTCAGTAAAGCCAAACATCACCTTAGGAATTTTTCCCTGTTATCAGTCATGTTGGACACCTGAGCATGAGATTGTGTTGGTGGCCTAATTTTGTGTGTCTTTATGAGTGATTACAAGTTTCTCCAGTTATCCTGTTTATAATATCTTGCAAACCTAAGGGAGACACTCACTGTTTATCTCAACAACCCTCTCTTTTTGAGATATTTTCACCCTAGTCTAATGATAATTCCTCCACTCCCCAATCACGAATCCGACCCCCAACTCATATAGTTTTATAGCGCTCCATAGCCAACATGCCGAGAGTAGTAAGAGGCCAAATTTTGACTCCCAAAGAGGCAATTCTAGATGAACCATATGATCCCTGGGTCAAGGTCATGGGAGATGTTAAGGGAAAGGCCCAGCAAGAAAATCTCCTTGACCTCGACCTGATTGACCAAGTATTGTTTCCTCATAAGAACATCAATGTGTTTTGGGAATTGGCTGCAGACTCAATGGGGGGCATGTAGTTTGTCTCAAAACTGGACTTTATCAACTTGTTCAATTCCACCATTATGCACCTCAGGGATATACCGATCTTCGGGACCACTTGTGAGGTTGTGCGGTGCACTAAATTTCTGATCAACCGAGTGCATGAAAAGAGCTTATGGCTCGAAAAAATATACGCAATTTCATCCAGAGGACATTGAAAATCTCACTAGATTTTCCCTTGAGGGTGAGGATGTATCTAAAGGATTCTAAGGCCCAAGTAAGCATGGGTAAAAGAAGGGCAAAGTCAGCATATATGAGAAATTTCACACCCAGAGGGGCGAATGAAAAATGAATATTGAGCCAATTCTACAAGAGAAGGTCTGAAAAACATGTTATGTTATCGAAAGAAAGGTTATGAGATCATACTATAAGGGCAAATTCACTTCATACGCTCTCTCAGTAGAGGAATTTTGCACAAACAAAGTAATGTTCAAATCTTATAACTACTTGTTAGAGGAACTCCTCATTGCTTGTGAGCAATCTCAAGAGAAAGGAGGAACCTTTACCTATGGCTACCTTCTCATTTCTTTTGAAATGTGGAAGTGGCGGCCACCCATAGGAAGACAGTTGGCACCTGCGGACAAGGGGCGCCTCACAAAAATGTTTGAACCTTGGAGTTCAAGGTTGGACTCAGAGAACATGGAGTTCAACAATGTGACATTCCTGAAATGGTAAAACTAGCTCATAGACACAACTCAACGGTTGCACATACCATAAGAGATATGAAATCTAAACAAAAGGAATATAACATTTGGGCTAAATTGCCAGTATACTTTTTTTTGGCTGAGGCATGCAAATCCCGAGGACTTCCACACAAGGCCGCTAACATTTTACCTTGAGGAAGAATCCTTTGAAAAAGAAGTTATGTCATGGAATGGCGTTAAGCGCAACCCTCTCAAATCCGGTATGCACTAACGTTTGCCACCAGAGCTATTGAATAAAAAGGGGAAAGATGAAGAAGCAGGTCCGAGTTCCGGTGCAACAAAAAATAAACAGAAGGTTCAAATTCTGACAGATTCAAAAGAAGAAGAGGAAGAGAAACCCCTAGATCAGAAGAAGAGGGCGTTTCCATTATTTCCACAACTTCCAAAACGGGAAGTGCTATCAGGTAATGATTTCAATGAGATCCTAGCTGCTGCATTCATAGGAGATGTCTCAATAAAAAAACCCCGAACAATTATTTCCCCTGCCAAAGTCATAAATGCACAACCAATATCTATGGATTTACCCTGTACCAGGGCAACCGATCATTTTGACTAGACTGTGATTAATATGAAATATGACCCTGATTCAAATGCTAGTGCATAAAAGACTCTCATTACTGAGAAATCCCCATCTCCAACACATGATACCATCATTCCCTCACAACCCACTTTGCCCAAACCAATGCAACTGGATATCCCTGAAACATCTGAGAATGTGGAAGAACCCATTGCCTTGAATACTGAAGCCTTGAGCTAGCCAATCGCTCCATTTATAATGATTCTAGTCACTTTTCCCTAGGCAGAGAGTCAACAACCAGAAGTCCCACCACCTACTCCAGTACCGCAAGTTCCAGTTACCCAGAGTCCACTCTCAACGATCAATGTTGAGGTTCCAATGATTAGAAGAGAGACTTCAGAAGTTTCGGTACCTATAGAGAAAGGAACACAACTGGTTCAAATAGAACAAGAAACACCATCCATACAAAGCACAACATTACTGAAACAAAAATTGGAGCCAGTACTCCAGAATCCGCAGTAATGTGTAGAACTACTACAACTTTTCTTGGAAAAGACAGTGGTTCTCCCTCTACTTCCAATGGCTATGAAGGCCATACTTGCAAAAAAATTGCATGGTCCATCTCCAGGGGAATAAGAAGTGGAGACACCCTCAGAACACTCCATGGATAGCAGACTACCACTTCCAGCTAGATTACCCTTGGATGCCACCATGACATCCGATGAGTTCACTCATTTTCTAACACCGCAACTAGTAGGCCTAATCAAAGCTTCTACCAACCAATTAGAGAAGAGGATCTACCAGGAGGAAAGGGAAGCCGACTTATGGAAGAAATAAGGAATACTGGTGCAAAAATGAAGAATGCAGGAGGAGAATTTGAAGATTCAAGAAGAACAAAAAGTAGATAAAGTAAAGGAAAAACTAATGTAGGCATGGAAAAATTTCAGAAAGACATAACATTAGCTATTGGAATCCAGCACAACAAATGAGCTAGCAAAACAAATTGAATTGGTTCAAGTAGCCTGGACTGAGATGGAAGAATGAGCAGAAAATCTAGAAGTGCACTTGTGGGAAAGCAGATTAGAAGATGAATTACAACCCCACAAGCTAAAGGAACAATTGGAAAAGGTTGTTTTGAAAGGAAATAATTCCATAATAACACTACATAAAAATGCTACGGAGTGCACCAGAATATTCAAAGACATCAATGATTGGATGGGAGTAATCTCATGGTGCAACCAAACAATGGAGGACTTGCGCTTAAAGATTCAATCCCTCAATGAAGAAGTGGCCAAAGCCTTGGATTCACTGGAACAACAAGAAAAGTTTGACGAAATTCAGTAAGAGGATAATGATCTGAATGCATTGTTTGAATCTCAGACAGTGGCCAAGAAATAACTCCATGAATTTTGACCAGTTGTCCAAACCACTTACCTACAAATGCATCAAGTGGATGTTATCACCGACTCAGAATGGAATTCCCTTGTTTCATACAAACCAGAAGAGTTCACCATATGCGCAACCAATGAGTTTTTTTTTGAAGCTTCAATTCTTTCCAGGAAGTGGTAGGACAAAGTCGAGAACTCCCAGGAAGTCAGGAAGAAAGCCCTAGAATTGGTTTCTGAGTTGGACCCTTCGTTTGAAAGAACCAAAGAAGAAATAGTTCAAGCTAGAAGTGGAAGAAACATGGAAGTAGAAGTCAAGGACAAACACCAATCCAACCAAGAGACCATGGAATAGTTAAATACTTGACTTGGGGTGAGTCAAGTATTTTGGTCGGGGCCTATTGGGCCCTTCCTTTTGATGAAAAAAAGTTGCACAAGCTATTTTGGAACCAGACAACCAACCAAAGGAAGTAACATAAAGTGGAGAAAAGGGAATTCACAACAAGAAATAGTTAGAACATAAAACAATTGGAAGGACAATGCAATACTAGTTGTGGAGAAAGAGGTTGTAACCGAATCAAGAAGAAGAGAGATCTCTCGGGTTTTCAACTAGCAAAACTATATCAGGTTATATATATGGGATCGATATGATTGTAACAATGTCAAAGGTTGGGAATTTTATTTAATCTTAGATGGGTTGGGAAAGGTCGAGTCCAATTCTGAGTCTAGTTCGACTTACTATTGTTGTTAGCTTAGCTAAATCCTGAGATCTGGGTTAGGAACCTGATTGATAATGTAATAGAGTCATGCAGTATGGTAGTGTTGGAAAGATCAAGGGACTGATATAAAATTGCCTCATAGTAGTGGAAAGGCACTTGATGGTTATCTTTGGCATGACCAATTGTATATGTAACTCAAGTTGATCTTGTATTCTGGGAAGAGACCTCTTATATGATAATACAGTGGGAGACCCAACTATTTTGGAAATATCTTGTGTGTTTAGCCTTCTGATTCTATTGAATGATATGTTATGTTATCTTTCATTTCTGATATGCTTAGACGATTGTAGCTTACATGTTAATGTCAATGCAACTTTGTTTCTCCATTCTCATCTAGGAAATGTTCAAGACTGCAATAGGTTTAAACTATCTTGCATAGGAATAATATGAATGTTGATAGTTTGGAGATCTATATGAGTACTCTCCTTACCCTTCCCTCTCCTATTCATCTCGGTTGAACTTCAGCTGAGACTTCTTCCCTCTTGGGAATATGAAAATTCCAACGCACTAGACTAAATCGGTACCTTTTGTTGGTAACTTGAGAAGGACCTTGGTCTGATTACTTTTGTGCCAATAGGGGGGAGAGAGAGGGAAGCTAGGTAAAGAGGTAAATAGAGAAAGGAGGGTAGGGTGGGGGATATAAAGGGAGGGGGATACAAAGTGAGGGGAAGAGAGGGGTAGATGTAGGGGAGAGAGACAAAGGATAGATAGTGGGAGGGAAGGGGGCAGAGAGGGAAGATGG
>JASDQU010361421.1:0-11133 GCA_032191745.1 Picea mariana | reverse complement strand
TCCATTTGAAGACTAAGCATATATAGTTGAGGTACCACTTCATATGATCCTCCTCGGAATATGGACAATTGAAGCTAGAAAAGATACACACTAGCCAGAATCCTGCAGACATGTTAACAAAGGGAGTAACCAGGGAGAAACTAAGTTCCTTCTCAGTTTCAATTGGTCTTCAAGAATGAAGATGAAGATGAGAAATTTGCCAGGTCCAAGAAGGTTTAGAGTCCAGCATATACAGCAGCGGTGGAGTTGTTGAGATCAGTCTCCAAGTGGGACATTGTTGGTTGTGGAGCCTGATTATCTTCCAGATTTAGAGGTCTTTTACTTTCAGCCATGTTTATACCCCATGAAGTATTTACACCCCAGAAGTATGTACACTCTTCCACGTGAGGGAGTGCAGAGGGGGGTTACCCCCTCTGCGGAGTTCAGGGGGGCTATCCCCCCGGCTGGGGGTCTGGGGGCAAGCGGGCCCTCAGCGGGGGTTGGGGGGCAAAGCCCCCGAAGCAAAAAATTACCTTGTAAAAGTATATTGTTATTTCATTGTAAATATGGACCGTTCATTATAAGGTCGCAGATCTAACAATAGAGATTATGTTAGGGTTTTTTTCCCTAGAAGGAAACCCTCTTTTATGNAGAGGAAGTTACAGTGGGTTTTGTTGTAGGTTGTATCCCTTCATTTTACTGGATAATAATAAAGAAAGGACCTGGTAATTTCTCTGGTGGACGTAGCCCACACTGGGTGAACCACGTAAATCTGTGTCTCTCTTGTATTGTGTATCTTCTGTGTTTTGTTTTCACATTTGTTTTATTTTATTGCTCTGCGGTCCTGTTTTTCTAACACCCAGTTGAAGCTCCTGTCAGCTATGGAAAGAATGAAGCAATCCCAAGAGCAGCGAACTACCCAGCAGTAGGTCCATACTATTCAGAGCAGAGTTATGGAAGTAACTCAGAGGCTCCAACTTATACAGGATGAGGCTTACCAACTGTTCACAGAAATCGAAGGCCGAGGAGAGGAACTGGAACAAGTTGTCACTGCAGCTGAACAACGCCTCGAAGGACCTGTCAATGACACAATCATACAAGAGTTCACTGAACAAGAGTTTGTAGCACAACAACAAGTCAAAGAAACTCGAGCCAAGATTGAGGCTTTTGAAGAAAAACTATTCAGATCAGAGTGACTCGGGACGAGTCATAGGTGAGTGTTGGGGGCCTGTTGGCCCTTGACCAAGTTTTGTGGATACTTGGTTATAATTGACCTATTTTTGGGACTTCGATAGGCTGTCGAAGACAGAGCACAAGATGAAGCAGAGTTAATGGGATCTTGGCCCCTTTTAGGGCCCTTTTTGGGATTTGGGACTATGTAATGGGTATGGGAATGTAGGCCCATGGGTTTACCCATGCTTAGTCCTATTTTGTATGTATAAATAGATAGCTAGGTGATGTAAGATAGGTGGGTGTGCTAAGTGCTAAACGAATGGCTGAGTGCTAGAGTTGGATCTATGTGATCAAGAGTTGTAAGTGCTTTGGTGCATGTTGTGTGAGACTTTCAGAGCTAAGTTCAAGTCATTGTAAGAGACTGTAGAAGGTTGTGTGCTTAGATCTACTCAGGGAAGGAGGATCTAATGAGCTGTGTAGATCTCCTTTCCTCTGGGGAGTAGGGTTTTAAGGCTTTGTGCATGTAACCTATTGAAGAAGCTAATAAAGAAGACAAGGAGTTGGTGGATGTATCCCCAGAGTGGGGGTGAGCCACGTACATGATGTGTTGCTCTTATTTGTGCAATGTGTTGATGTGCTTAGTGATTTAATATAGATGAATGATTTGTCAATGCTTAGTACTTAATAATATGGATGGATGTTAGATCTGACTTATATACATGTTCTTAGTGCTTGAATATGTTAAGATATGATCTGGTTCTTCATGCTAAGTGTTGTTAGATGCTATATCTGGTTGAATACTGCGATGCTTTGTGATTAGGGTTTTTCTGCGCTGTTACTAAAGACTAGATATTGATTATGGTTAACTCCTAAGTGCTCTGTTAAGTATCAGAATCACAAATCTGTGTCACAGCTAAGGTTGTAGACATATGAGTCTTGCAATCACCCCTGCCTCTACTTTAGGTAAGATTTCATCTACTTCACAGGTGTTTCCGAAAGGGTCGGTAGTTAGGGTTTTGTTGGTGCGTTTTTGTAGCATTGAACCCTAGGTCTGCCCCTTGTGCCAACACCATCATGGAATTTTGTATTTCTTCTTTAGTTCCATCCATCTTCTTTTTCATCTTATTTTCCATTTCATCCATCTTCTGATCCATTTCTTGAATTTTTCGTTGTGAGTTTACCAACTCATCCCTCAGTATTGACCTAGAATTCAAATCATTAAGTTGTTCCTCCAATTTGGATAGTATGTTATGTATGTCCTCATTTTATTCTTGAGTCATTTATGAGACCTATGGAGGTTTAATTGGTGTTGACATATTTTTTGGGACCCATATAGAATAATAATAATAATAATCCTCTATTTTATATTTATCACAAATTTTGAATCACCAGAAACAGATCGTCCAATAAAAAGTTATGACAATTGTAAGTTATGTACATTTCAAACCATTAATTTGGAGTCTATTCTCCTAGTCATCCTTCCTTATGATGCAATTATGAAATTTAGGCCCTTTTAAGTCTAAAATTTTGGCACATAGTACTCTGATATGGCCTTTTTTCATTTCCATAGGTATGATCAAAATTGGATGTGCTAAGTGGAAGTTAGGGTAACTTCACCACACCTTGCTAATTTTTTTCCTTTCTAGGAGAGAGAACTTGTATAGCATTCTATGCACACAATATTTTATATATGAATTTAAAACATGTACAGGAAATCCAATAGACTATGTTCTTTCCATTTCAATTAATCTCACTGAATTTGGATCCTTTATTAATAACATATGAGGGGTTTACTTGGAACATTTGTTTGAGACTAGTTAATAGGACTAGTCAGATACCCTATCTTCCATAGGGTGTATATCCAAAATTATGACAACCTAGAAGCTAAAATTTTACCTATGATACCTTGATATGTATTATAAATAACCTTCAATTTTTTTTGTCGGAATCATCCCAGAAAAAAAATTGTAGCGAAAATATTAAGACAACTTCCTTGGAGAAGAAAAAAACCTAGGATCAATGAGCTTTAATACCAAATTTTATGATCCAATGCCTTAAAAATGATAAAGAGTCAGTGAATTATAGTCCACTTCGAAGGGGAAACCTCCTTTTATAGTATATCCAATTCATATTACAATATAAGATTAGGTAAGATTATCCTAAGACTAGGTCTCCTTGGAATATATATATATATAGGAGAAAAATGGTACAAATATAATGAAAGGGTGTGATGAAGGGGTTCAGAGCCTACATGAAAATATAACATAATAAATTTAATAATTTAATAAGGGCTTAATAAAGGGTTTTATACCTAACATGGGGGATTTATATGGGGCTTTGTCCAGGGAATAACACAAGTAGAGGTACTTGGTTGAATCACACCCTTCTCCAACAACTGTTGCAACTGCATTTTTACTTCATTTTCTTCTAGAACAAACAATCTATACATCCCAATATTTTGCAAGGGGGAGTCTGGCAATAGTTAGATTCCATGATCCACTTCCCTCTTAGGTGGTATCCATTTAGGATCTTGGAACACTCCTCTGTATTCCTGTAGAAACTCCTCTAACCCATGCTTTTTCTCTTTAGTAGACCCTTCCATGGTTGTCTTTACTTTTAACGACTCCTCCCTAGATTGATTTTCTCTTAGAAAAAATAAAACATATTTCTTTTTAGAACTAATCAATTTCTTATCTTGATTGGAACTTACTAGTGAAATTTTTTATTGTCCTTTGTGCATGTTGATGATGAAGGATTTTGTGTCCTTGATGAGGTGGTACTAATTATCTCTCCACATAAAGATAATATCCCTGATATACATGTAGGGGATTCCAAACACTATTATGCATACATCTATTCGTACTACATCCAATTCTACTTCATCTATAAAATCATCGCTTAAATCTAATTTAATCTTGCATTGGTTTGTTACCTTGATCTCTGCATCCTTGTTTACCCAACCTAATGGATAAGGGTTAGGATTATCGTGAACCTCCAATCCAAACTTGTTGACCATATCCGATGCTATGAGATTAACTGGTGAACTAGAGTCGAACATAGCATCTATTTTAGTCTTATTAACCTTAATCTTGATGTGGAAGAGCTTGGTCATCTCCTTCTCTTCCTAGTGATGAAGGCTACTCGGATTCACCTCCTTCTGCATATATGTGAAAAAAATATTTCCATCCACATCTAAGCTAATTTCCACTAGATCGCTTAAATTCATGGATAAAAGGTTATTTTTCTTTCCATCCTTCTTGTGGTTCTTCGAGTTTAGCTCTAGATGTAGTTTCCTGCACTTTTCCTCAGTGTGGCCATCAATGTTGCAATTATTGCAATGGTTGCTAGGATCGTTTCACTGATGTCTAGTGTTTATCGTCTTTCTATATTCCCCCCCTTTCGACTTCTTCTTCCCCTCATTGAAAATCCTCCTCGTGCTCTTTCAGCTTCTATCCACTTCACTACCCCATTTTTTGGCCTATGTTTTCCAGGTATTGTTCCTGTACACATGCCTCATCTAGTATCCTTGGCTTGAAGAACATCACGTTCTTTCGTAGATGACTATCTAAACCCCCCAGATAATTGAGGAGCACATCTGATTTCTTGGGAGAGACACCTAGCATGATTTCCATCTTTCTGAACTCACCAGTGTAATCATGTACACTCTGCCCTTGCCTTTTCCTGAAGTAGTTCCATTGGATCCATTCGTCCTCTACATACCTAATAGGGTAGAATTGGGACTTGGTGAGGGTTTTGAAGTCCTCCCACCTGGTTACTGGTAGATCACCCTCTAGCCTAAGTGTTTTCATATGGATTTCCCACCAGGTTAAAGAATGACCCTCTAACTTCAATCTAATATATGAAATCTTATTCTCTTAGACTATATGGTGGATGCTAAAATAAACATCTATTTTATGCAACCAATGATTCAATTTGAAATCATCGATCTAACCTTGAAATGGATTTATGTCCACTTTTGCTTCCATCTTGAATAGGGAGTGTGAAGGTTTAACGACACTTGAAATCAATCATTCTTTCTCAGTTTCTTTCAGTGACTCCTTTCCTTGGTCTTCTTGATATCCCAATTTCCCCTCTGATATGTTGTTTGAGTTAGAGCCTCCATCATCTCCAAACAATCTGAGCTTGCTTGCTAGAGCTTCCTTGAGGAAGTTCTTATTGTAATTGATGTCGGCGACTTTCACTTCCAACCTCTCAAATATCTCTTTTGCTAGATCTCGAGGGATTTTATCAATAGACTTGTCCTCCATGGATAGGGTTTTTGAAACTTCTCTTTAAGTCGATTCCTAGATCCTACAACTTCCCACAAATACTGATCTGAATTTTAGGGGGTATATGGTATAAATTCAAATGCAAAAGTCATAAAGCTATAAAGCTAATAGATTGACCATGTAGATGCCCACCTCATCATTAATTAATTAGGCTAACAGGTTGCCCATATGGGTCAAAGAGAGTCACACTTCTCCATTATTGTATTGGGTTTTATTTTCCACTACTTAGTTAGTTGGGTAGTTAGATCTATTATTATAATAATAAAGACTCATTTAATGAGCTCTTTACATTATTGTATTGGGTTTTATTTTCCACTACTTAGTTATATGGGTAGTTAAATCTATTATACTAATAATAGAGACTCATTTAATGCGATCTTTTTTACTTTGTCCAATGGACAATTTTGTAATGCTATATAAATTCCTAGTAAGCCTTCTCATAATATCAAGTTACTCATTTTGGCTTCTCTCACATTTTCTATTGTTCATTGTGAGATTAATTAGCTCTAAGTGATTTACTAGTAATTAGTTTTAGAGGTGAGGCTCCTCTTTGAGCCTCACCTCCCAAGTATTTCATTTACATGCTTTTTTTTGTCCATTCTTATTTTCATGCAATATTGGCACATCTAAGCTCCTCCTCTCTCAGCATTCAATCATCTAGATCGCAGTCCCCAAGATCTGGATCAGTGGTATCAGAGCAGGTACGCTCTCCATTGGGACAAGGTTTTGAAGCATGTTACAGGTGAAAACATTTGCAACAATCACCAACCACCTTTTGGTACTATCATAATCCATTTGTTGGGCCATACACTGTAAGCATCACAGTTGATCCATAGGCACTTTAGGGATTTTTTTCCCTCGTATCTTCATTCACCATTACAAGGAGGACCATACATAGATTCACTAGATCCATACATGGATCCACTACATCCATTGGTATACAACATTTTCAACAAATTTGGAGGGTATCCATGCTACCCATGGAGGTTCCACAACCTCTACAAAAACCCATGCTGGTCTACAAACCGTTGGCATCCTTTGTGGCCCTCTACACTCAGCCAACTTCAAAGAGGTGCTACGACCTCTACACAACATTTTAGAGGCTCTACCACATCCCATTAGAAATATCTCTTCAAGATCTCAAATGGGTATTTCGCGGAATCTCATTTGGGCTCCTGGTTTAAGAGATATTATCGATTGAATCTCAGCATGTATTTGACCCAAGGAGGCCACACGTACCACCATCTTCAACGATACTTTTATCCCTACTCAGGAAACTAAAGAAGGAGTTCCACATATGGATGGAAATATATCTTCAACATCTCAAATGATTATTTCTCAGAATATCATTTGGCTTCCCGGTTTGAGAGATATCATCGATTGAATCACATCATGTATTTGACCCAAGGAGGTCGTGTGTACCACCATATTGAAAGTTCTTTTTCTCCCTACTCAGGAAACTACAAAAGGAGTTCCACATATGGATGAAAAAATATCTTCAATATATTAAATGAGTATTTTTCATAATTTCATTTTGTTTCTTGGTTTGAGATATATCATTGATTGAAGATCTGCATGTGTTTCTTCTAAGACGGTTGCACGTCACTAACACATCAACAATCATTTTCTCACTCCATGGGCCACCTCAGAAAAATTTTCATATACTGATGGAAATATCTCTTCAGTAGCTCAAATGGGTCTTCGACTGAATTGGATTTCATCATTTGTAGCAAATGTTATGAATAAATTTGTAGAAGGAGATTCAAAGCCTCCAATGTCATTGATTTTCCATTTTTTATTAATGTAAACGGTTATGGGTCAACCACACAAAACCCTTCCTTTCATTGGGAATTAGAACATTGTACTCATGGGTCTCTTTGTAGCATGGGTGAAATGATGGG
Source organism: Picea mariana (assembly GCA_032191745.1). Classification (NCBI taxonomy): domain Eukaryota; kingdom Viridiplantae; phylum Streptophyta; class Pinopsida; order Pinales; family Pinaceae; genus Picea; species Picea mariana. Next base: position 3,791 of record JASDQU010361421.1, on the reverse strand, counting down.
GACCATCATTTTCTAAGGGGGGAGGAATGCTCTGAATTTTAAGGGGTATATGGTCTAAATTCAGATGCAAAAGTCATAAAACTATAAAGTTAATAGATTGACCATGTATATGTCCACCTCATCATTAATTAATTGGGATAACAAGTTGCCCATATGGGTCAAAGAGAGTCCCACTTCTCCATTATTGTATTGGGTTTTATTTTCCACTACTTAGTTAGTTGGGTAGTTAGATCTATTATTATAATAATAGAGACTCATTTAATGAGTTATTTACATTATTGTATTGGATTTTATTTTCCACTACTTAGTTATCTAGGTAGTTAGATCTATTATACTAATAATAGTGACTCATTTAATGAGATCTTTTTGAATTTTTCCAATGGAGAATTTTGCAATGCTCTATAAAGTCCTAACAAGCCTTCTCATAATATCAAGTTACTCATTTTGGCTTCTCTCATATTTTCAATTGTTCATTGTGAGATTAATTAGCTCTGAGTGATTTCCTAGTAATTAGTTTTAGAGGTGAGGCTCCTCTTTGAGCCTCACCTCCCAAGTATTTCATTTACATGTTTTTTTTTGTCCATGCTTCTTTTCATGGAAGATTGGCACATCTAAGCACCTCCTCTCTTAGCATTAAAGCATCTAGATCGCAGTCCCTGAGACCCAGATCAGTGGTATCAGAGAAGGTACGCTCTCTATCGGGACAAGGGTTTGAAGCATGCTGCAGGAAAAAACATTTGCAACAATCACCAACCAACTTTTGGTACTATCGTAATCCATTTGTTGGGCCATACACTGTAAGCATCACAGTTGGTCCACAGGCACTTTAGGGTTTTTTTCCCTTGTATCTTCATTCACCATTACAAGGAGAACCATACATGGATTCACTACATCCATACATGGATCCACTACATCCATACATGGATCCACTACATCCATTGGCATACAACATTTTCAAAAAATTTGGAGGGTGTCCATGATGCCCACAGAGGTTCCACAACCTCTACAACAACCCATTCTGGTCTACAAACCCTTGGCATCCATTGTGGCCTTCTACACTCAACCAACTTCAAAGAGGTGTTGCAACCTCTTCACAACATTTCATAGGCTCTACCACATCTCATTGGAAATATCTCTTGAAGATCTCAAATGGGTATTTCATGGAATCTCATTTGGCTTCCTGGTTTAAGAGATATTCTCAATTGAATCTCAACATGTATTTGATCTAAAAAGGCCACACGTACCACCATCTTCAACGATACTTTTCTCCCTACTTAGGAAACTAAAGAAGGAGTTCCACATATGAATGGAAATATATCTTCAACATCTCAAATGAGTATTTCTCGGAATATCATTTGGTTTCCCAGTTTGAGATATATCATCGATTGAATCACATCATGTATTTGACCCAAGGAGGCCGCATGTACCACCATAATAAAAGGTCTTTTTCTCTCTGCTCAAGAAACTACAAAAGGATTTCCACATATGGAAGGAAAGATATCTTCAATATATTAAATGGATATTTTGCAAAATTTCATTTTGTTTCCTGTTTTGAGATATATCATTGATTGAAGATCTGCATGTCTTTCTTCCAAGACGGTTGCACATCACTGGCACTTCAACAAGCATTTTCTCACTCCATGGGCCACCTCAGAACAATTTTCATATACTGATAAAAATATCTCTTTAGTAGCTCAAATGGGTCTTCGACTAAATTGGATTTCATCATCTATAGCAAATATTATGAATAAATTTGTAGAAGGAGATTCAAAGCCTCCAATGTCATGATTTTTCCATTTTTTATTAATGTAAATGGTTATGGGTCAACCACACAAAACCCTTCCTTTCATTGGGAATTAAAACATTGTACTCACGGGTCTCTTTGTAGCATGGGTGAAATGACGGGGGCCATCATTTTCTAAGGGGTGAGGAATGATCTGAATTTTAGGGGGTATATGGTCTAAATTCAAATGCAAAAGTCATAAATCTATAAAACTAATAGATTGACCATGTAGATGCCCACCTCCTCATTAATTAATTGGGATAACAGGTTGCCCATATGGGTCAAAGAGAGTCCCACCTCTCCATTATTGTATTGGGTTTTATTTTCCATTACTTAGTTAGTTGGGTAGTTATATCTATTATTATAATAATAGAGACTCATTTAATGAGCTCTTTACATTATAGTATTGGGTTTTATTTTCCACTACTTAGTTAGTTGGGTAGTTAGATCTGTTATACTAATAATAGAGACTCATTTAATGAGTTTTTTTTACTTTATCCAATGGACCATTTTGTAATGCTATATAAAGGCCTAGCAAGCCTTCTCATAATATCAAGTTACTCATTTTTGTTTCTCTCATACTTTCTATTGTTCATTGTGAGATTAATTAGCTCTAAGTGATTTACTAGTAATTGGTTTTAAATGTGAGGCTCCTCTTTGAGACTTACCTCCCAAGTATTTCATTTACATGTTTTTTTTTGTCCATTCTTCTTTTCATGCAAGATTGACATGTCTAAGCTCTTCCTCTCTCAGCATTCAAGCCATCTAGATCTCAACCCCCGAGATTCAGATCAAATACCCAAAATAAAACTTTCTCTAATACCAATATGATTTGTAAACTGCCATGGATAGTTCATTGGAACAATTTATCACAACAAATCTGATAAATAAAACTTAAATATACACTATGAAGGTTAAATTCCTTTAGATCCCAGAATATTTAGTTATTGATTTTCTGCTTATGCATGAAATAGATAAAATACGGAAAATAGAGAACAACAAAATACAATCACAAACCATCCAAAAAATAACACGAAGTTTTTCTTTGGGAAAGTGTTACGAGAGAAAACACGGCTAGAAGGTGAGGCTACTCTGCTCTCTTTTCCCTAGTATCCAAATAATGCAAGTACAAAGGAGAAGGAACTTTCTATGGAGTTACCTGATATTTGTAGCCTTTTAGGCTGCTATAGAACATTAACCCCCTCTATTATGCTCTTTAATTTCCCACTCCTAATTGTTCTTCTCTGCTATGGAACAAAATACAATAACAAATAATGGAACCCCTTCTCCTCCTAGTGGCCTAGTATTTAACATAGCCCGATAGCCATGGAAAAATTTAGGGGCTAAATTTCGCCAATGAGCTAATTTTCCATGGTTTTTTCCAAAAAATGATTCACCAATTTTCATTTTTTCTAAAAACGATTCACCCAAATTCCATAGAATAAAATTATTTTACCTTTAAAATTGCCAAAATTTTATATAAACTGTAAAAAATCCTTATAAATTTGAATATTTTTACAAAACTATCGCCAAATATTTTACATTTTACATATTAAGGACTAGTAAAATAGCCCAGGTTTCTACATTTTAATATAAATTTCCATCCTTAGAATCATTTTTGTCGATAGCCATATTGGAGTAGTTTTTTTACTTCCTCAACCCTCAATTGTGATAAGGTTTTAGACCTTCTAGAATGTTCTTAGAAAAAACACTACATGGCTAGCCCAACATATCTAAGTAATGGAGGCTAACATGGCATCCACTCGCACCATGGTGATTAATACGGTAGATCAACTTGCGGGAGACATAACTTTCATATACGAACTCTAATTAAGGCAATCCTTGCACCATTGGAAAGGTATAAATGTGTAGAATATCGAATATTCCTTCATAGCAAGGTTTAGACCAAAAAATGTGTCGTTTGATGCCTCAAAATGGCTCTGGAATATTCAAACAGTTTTTTTGACCCAAATTTCTAAATTTGGACAGGTCGTTGAAATGGCCCTGC
>JASDQU010361414.1:0-11850 GCA_032191745.1 Picea mariana | reverse complement strand
CTTGTTTCCTTTTAATTCTCATGGTATCAAGTTGGGAACCGATGGTGTTTAGGATGTTTGTTTTGAATTTTTCTAGTAGATTCCCCAATTCAATCCTAGTAACAACTCCTGGTGTGGGTTTAACAATTCTATTTGTAGGATCCCTTACACTTTCTCCTGTTTTGGCTTGACTGCGGGAGTATCTTTTAGAATACTCTGATATGTCTGTAAATGGTTTTTCGTACACATCTCCAGAACTCATGAGGTTTAGTACTTCAATGTAGTCATCCCTCACACCTTTTAGGAAGATAGTCCTAACTGTGGTTGTGTCTAAGGAAAAATGATTTTTCTTTTGGTAGTTGTATACGAACCTCTCTAGGTAATCTTCCAAGATTTCTTCCTCAGATTGTTGCATTTTAAATATGTCATTCCTAGCATCCCTAGGTCTACAGTAATCTTGATATTTCTAGAGAAAGGTTTCCTTCATACCATCCCAATATAAGATAGTGTGTTCTCCTAGGCTCATAAACCACCTCAATGCCGAATCTTTTAGTGTAGCTGGAAAGAGCTTTAATTTTTGTGCATTATCAGTGTAGTTATAACTTCTACATAGTATATCAAATTCAAACAAAAATGAATCAAGATCTTCTGTTGACATACCATGGAAGTGAGGTACTGAGGACAATGGAATATTCTTCATAGCAACGTCTCTTGCGATGTCTAGTATTGGGAATCCAAATGTCTCTGTTTCATTATGCATTTCCTTCCTCTTCTGCCATATCTTCAAACAGTTTGTAGGCAGGTGGTGATGTCTCTCCACTAAGTGATGGTTCAACCACTGGGTTGTTTGGTATATTTAACTATTCCAATGCTTTGTGTGGTTCCCCAATGGCAGATGCAGCTTCCTCTATCACTGCCTCTGTTTCTTTTCCAGCTCCTTCTTCTGATGGGGTCGCCAATGCTTCCCTTCTTACTGGTTGTATTATGCTTTCAATCTGAAAAGTGGCTTCAGATTTAGTGTCTTTGGTTGTTGTTTCAATGGTTTCCTTTGAGCTTTCTCCTCTGAGAATTTTTCCTGCACAAATTTTAGATGAATTAGTGTGGGGGGGGCTTTCTTGTTGTTTGTTTTTCTGATTTTTCTGAAATTTTTGAAGCAATAAATCTACCTTTATTATCCCTATACCTACTCATAAAAGAAATTCTAATACTAAAAACATAAACTTCTAACTATCAAAAGTAAGGGGACAACCTGACTTTGGAGCAACCCCACCAAAGTGGATGTGCAGGTTCTTACCTCTCATCTTATCGTCTTCTCTCCACCCTCAGATTGTCCTTAAATCCAATCCAAACTCATCAAACCAAACAAAAATTCAAAATGCTACCTATTACCGTTTACAACTCCCCAACAACGGCGCGAAAATGTTGGTGTATAAATATGTTCAATATATTACACTCATTTATATGTCAATCCGGGATTCGTAATCAAAAGATTTGTTACACTATATGTGCAGAGAACATGTAACCTATCTATGTTTGTTGTATCTAGTTCAAGATGGAAATAATTAATAACATAATACTTTGTTTCTAGAATTTCTAACTGCTTCACACAACTGCAACCTCAGAAGATAAAACAAAACTTCTCAAACAAAAGCTCAATTAAAAGACTCTTTCTTAGATGACAAGTATGTTCATTCCAGGCTTATGAATTAAAGAGATGAACTTAAGATCTTGTTCCCTGTAGCAATCAAAAACAGTAATCAACAATCAACTCCAGTCACTCTTAAACAGAAATCAATCACAACTCTATTCTATTCAATCAAACATTCTTTAGGACAGAAAACAACCAACATGACTGAGAGACTTCATTATGGAACATGAAGAGAAGAGATGAAGTCTATGGTTCCTATACCTACTAAGAACACCACAATTACAAACTCAAAATAATAACATTTGCTTGTTTAACAATCCCACACATCAAACTCTTATCAATGAAATGTTGACCTGCAGAAGTAGAAAAGGAAACTATATATTCTGTCCAATGTCTAATTACTCACACTGATTCAGGAGCAAGTGATTATATGATGAACTTTAAAATGTATTTGAAATCATTGACAACACACAATTGTTAAATGTTCACACTCACACAATCACACAAAGCATGTACAGGTAGGTTTACCTTGGTTGGGGTTGTGGTCCCTTGTCGAACCAACAAGGTACCTCTAAAGAAATCACAGACTAAAACGTTCTAATCATACTCATGAATTGCACAACAGATCATTTGTATTTCTTCAACTTGTAAATTGAATCAGCGGTTCATCATCTCGTACATTATGGCAATATGTATCATTTTGTTCTTGCTACTTGATTCATTACATCCATACTATTCTATCATCGATACAATATCCCTTATAAAGAAGGTGAGTCATTACTATCAAGATCTAAGGATAATTATCAAATAATTTTTAAAATATTACAATTGGCAATTCATATCGAATCTTTAGGGATGGACTTCATCCTCATGACACGAAGTGCATGAGTGATGAAGTCTATCGTGATATCAAAACTACTTTAGAGACTTCGATCCAACTGACTTCTTGGAGTCTCCATCAGTATACTCGTTCAACAGGCGATTTCTGGAAACAGGGGTTTGGTACCGAATCAAACACAGTTGCAACCACGAGTACCGTATTAGGCACCCAGGCAGTACTGGATCAGTGCTATGCAGGTATGTTGGTACTGGATCACTGTTGTGCAGGTACCGGAATAGGTGGAGCCTTGGTACCAGAATAGGCTGGGTACCGAATCGTGCTATAGTTGTAGTATCGGAATAGTATGGGTACTGGATCGCGCTATAGTTGTAGTACCGGAATAGATTGGGTACCAAATCACGCCATAGTTGTAGTATTGGAATATTGAGGTACCAAATCAAGCTGCTTAAGAGTCAAGTGATTAGGATCATACATAATCAATCATTTAATTGAATTAACTCAAGAAAACTAAACAAATCATAAGTTACCTCTTTATGTATATGGACAAGGTCATCAGGTATATTTATGGAGGAAACAATCAATTAGATACACATAGCATAGATAAATAGGCTCAGACAGAGGGTAATATAGGACATTAGAAGTGTCAAAATAGAGACTCAACAATTAGGATGAGGTGTAAGCCACATTTTTTTGTCCCAATAGGCTTGTGTGATGAGACAAGTGTACTTCACACTCACAACAATAATAAAGGTTGTTAATAGTCAAAGGAGGGTTGAGAAACAGGGTATCCCCCCTTTGATTTTAATTATTCCTTCATTCATTCCCAGCCCAAGATTGATCAAATGATCTACTTCACCATTATGGAATTGCAAAATTGGGAGAAAATCAAGTGCATTGAATTCCTTTACCTCTAATTTTATTCATTGAATGTGTCTTGAGAGACAAGGGTTCTTTAATATTGCTTGTCAATAAAGGATCATCATTATTTCCATTGAGTCTCCTGGTACAGTTTCATGTCTCACCCCCTGCTCCCTTAGTAATTGTAGTTCTTTGAAGATGGCCCATGCCTTTACCTCATTCATTGTGGCAACTCCTAATCTCCAAGAAAAGTTATCTTTCATGTTTCCTCTGAGATCATATACAATTCCCCTTGCACCTAGCACTCCTAATACCATGTTATTGATTAATCCATTATTATCTCATACATTATTTGATTCACATTTATTTCAATCAAATAACAAAGAAAAACTAGTGCATAAAAGTGCAATGAATTAACCATTAACATATACAATGAAATTAATATTGATGTTAATTGGGTATAGCATGTGTGGTTGAGAGGAGAGATTGGTATCCTCTCCACTTATATTCAAATTAAATCCCACTTGTGACATGTGTGCCATGTCTGAGACAATCATTGATCATGTTCTTCATGAATCGATCGTTGATGGCGGCTTCGCAAGGTATTGGCAATCTCACTGTTGCTAATAGGCTTCAGGTTGGGGGAAATTATATTCAAAGGAGAAATTTGACACTAATATTGATACTTACACACACAAAAGTGATGATATAAGATGGCACCCACTGATTTCAAGGTTCCTTTGTAGGAGTTGCAATTTCAGACTCTTTAAGTAATTGATGTGACTATTTAAAAAAGTATAAGAACTCTAACATTAAGAATCAAACATATGTAGAATCGTTTTCATAGTTTTGATTTTTGGAGCCACAAATCACATATTACTTCAAATCAGGTCTATGTTGACAATGTAAAGGAAGAATTTTACAATGACTTGGACGATGTATTATGTTCTAAAATAAGTTTAATGTATCAATGAATTGTGGTCAACTGTTGTGATGAAGTGGTCCCTTGTTTAGACTAAATTGAGTTTACATTGAGCAGTTATTAATATTGGGATGGATATGGATAGATAAATAAAGAACATAGATCCAAATGCATCCCATGTTTATTTAGTGTGGATATACTATTAAAGAACAACTAATTTTTGGACGATCATAGGCTTGTTATTACAACTGGAAGAACCTACAAGATAAATGCCATAAGAGGATCACAATAAGTGCATCAAAGGAAGAGAGATGACACTTCTTTCACATATTGAAACTATAGAAGTAGTTGCAAATGTGTATAGACTATTATGGAATGGAATAAAATCCTTCATGCATGTATTTCAAGAACTGGACACTATCATTGATTCCTTGTCTAAAGCAGTCTTGACATTGCCATGTGGATAGTTATGAGTGGAGTAAACACTTCATGGAATGTCTTTAGAATATGGGAAATCATTATAAGTCTCTTGATTCTAGTCTCTATTATCTCTTTTGACTTGAAGTAAAAAATCTTGGAAGACTATAGTAGGAATTTTAAGGCCATATAGAACATTAAATATTTTTGAAAGTAATATTAGAGAAAGGCTTTATGAATTGTTCTCAAAGGCCAATATAGGTTATATTTCTAAAGGGAGTTTATATGATGAGTGATGAGACTGTTGCTATGGGAACAAACTATCAATTATGTTCCATCTTATGTAACATGCCTTGTGCACTTGAAGAGTGTAATTTTTATTCTCTTTCTGAATAAAGAATGCATTTCGCATAGTCTAAACATTGAACTTTTTAAACCTTTTCTAGCTACATTTTTTGATCAGTTTTGCCCAAAATTAGGCTAGAAATTTAGAAGAATCACTGGAATTGCACATATTAGTCATCGAGATTACACAATGCGGGTGGATGAGGGGTTTTTCAAGGTACTAGATCCATCTATGCATTTAAAATTGTGATTTCCCAACAATTGCATCACTTGATTCCGATGATAAGTGCCCAAAAAAAATCCAAAAAGTTGAATTCTTAGACATGTCCGAATGCATTTTTTTCCTTGGAAAAACAAATACATACATGCATCCATTTCCCACTTATACAAAAGGGCATGCTACAATGATGAGATGGATTTTCCACAAGCAAGGCTTATCAAAACTAGAAATAGAAGATGTAATAAAGTTCAAAAAATCTATTAGGTTTATATGTCAGGATAAAAAATCACAAAATTCATAATTAGAAAAAGAGGAAAATGTAATGAGTATACCTTGGAAAAGTAAAAATTACAAACAAAAGGTATAAATTTATATTCTTATTAGGTTGATTGATAATCACCCTTATGTGATGACTGAAATTTGTACACTATTTCCATAATTTGTATTCCATGCTTCAATGTGATCTATATCTAGTTTATTCATTTAAAGAGAAAATAAAATCACTTGCAACACCACACGACATTTGTTACATGCCATCGTTGTAAAAAGGGACAATAAACACCACAAGAGTGAAGTACCATGTCATAATTTGGATGAGAAGGAAAACAAGAAGTGTGTTCAAGTTCCTATTGGCAATGTCCCATCATAAACTCTATTTAGGATAAATGAATGCAATATAGACATGGAATCTAAATGACATACAAGGAAATTATTTGCAATAGCAAGCAAGGAGTGTCCTAGGGTCATGATATGTTGCTTAAGGGTTTCCACAACATGGATGACTTGGACACCTATGCCCCACGGGTTGATTGTTCAAATGATAACCTGTGAGAAGAGCATATATTTTCCACTCCTCTCAGCCTTGTCATGTTGATAGATTGTATTTCAGATCATCTGGTGGAGGCATTGAATATGGAAGGTGACGTTGGTACTTTCAAACGAATCAATATCGATTGTATGCCAGGAGATAGCTCTTTGATTGAGATATCTGAGCATGCGAAAAGGATGGCAAAAAATCTCAGGGTGGGTCTTGAGACTCCTCTTCCTCTTTCCATGAGGAGCACAGAAATCAAAGTTGCAAAGGTGGGGATAAGTTTTATCAGTTTTGATATATCTCTTGTTCTGGACCAAGGTCAAAATCATAAGGTGAGCTCATATCCATTGGATCATGGTTTTCTTGCCTTTGAGCTTAGGTCTTCTCCACTATCTGAGAAAGGTGAGCATTTTTTGGGTTCATAGTTGGATGTCGCTTAGCTCCAGGGAGGAGAGGGGCCTCTAGCAGTTTGCCATAAGTCTAAAAATAAGTGTAAAGTTGTCAATAATAGGGGTGGAAACAATTCCTTGGTAGTGGGAAGGAACGTGTACTTAAATTAAATCATAGATTTGACTAACACTTTGATAGTTGGAAAATTCTCTAGCCATTGAGTTTCAATGGATTTGCTAGGTTCCTRGGTATTGCAGGTTTGCGCCCCTGGTGTGGGATATAGCCCATTTAACCATAGTCTGGAAAAGGGTTGGTGTGGCTTCATTTTCAGGTTGAAGGAYAATGTGATAAACRTACTTATAGCATCTCGGTTTTTGAATAATTCGCCATTCACTTTGAATCTAYGGCAGCCACTATTTGATGCTTCCTTTGAGTCTTCTGAGAGTTTGCCAGCTTGGGTCAATATTCCAAGGTTTCCAATGGAAGTTTGGTCCAAATACGCATTAAGGGCTATAGGTAATCAATTGGGAAACATTATTCTATTTGAAGATAGTTTTCTTGTAAGTGGGAAGCAATCAATGGCCAAAGTTTTGATCGATTTGGATCTCTCCAAAGAATTATTTGAGTTTGTTGAACTGGTTTTGGGGTCCCATCATCATAAGCCGACACTAGATTATGTAAATCTACCATTTCGATTTGTCTGATGCCATGAGTATGGTCATATTTTGGCAAATTGTCCCAATTCCTTTACGTGGGAGGTTTGGAAGAAGGTGGGTAAGGATAGTGCTCAACCCCAAGAGTTGGTATAGGTTCAAAGAGATGGTGGAAATGGTGAGGATAAAGTAGGTGTAAATATGCAGGGTTTGTATCCGGAGGTTAGTAGTGGGTTGTGTGAATTTCAAGTCAGATAGCGTTCAATGTGATGGATTGAAGAAGCTCGAGGGGGGACTTCTTTGGAGAATTTGGCATTGTCATGAGGTGCCTTATCACCATCTTAAAAGCTTCCTTTGGCCTCTGGAGATAGGGTTGATGCTCTCGACTCATTGGGAAAGTTTTTTAACACCACCCAACATGTTTTGAATTCTTAGCTGTAGATTATTTTGGGGGTAGATCATATGTTTTTCTGACATTCTAGTAGAACATACAGAACCCTCTGCTAAGAGTAGTATCCTTTTGGGTTTATTGATAGAAGAACTTATTATTTTTAAAGTTTTGGAAGATATTTCAGAACCCTTCTGCCCTATGCCTATCCTGSAGACCTCGKGGCARTTATCGGTCTCTCTAGGGAGCTCGTATAGGGGAGGTGKACATTACAACTTAAAACCAAGGGGGGAAGTTCTAGTTTGGTTCCTGGTCCATTCGGTTGGTTGGGAGTAGATAAACTAGTGAAACTTGGTAGGTCCCTAGTGGGCAGAAATTTTCCCTAAGACATAGAAAGAGYGGTAAAGGAGATAAATGAAGKTCGAGATAAATTTAATTTAGGGGCCCTTGGAGCAGGCTATGCCCTTGCAAAGGTTCCCCATTGAATATATTTTCCATTAATGTTTACAAGCCAGGGGGAAAGCCAATAAATTGTCCCTAAAAAGGATAGTAGATGTAGAAAAGTTGAACGTGGTCATGCTCGAAGAGACGATGGGGTTGGGAGCCCCCTTAGTGGTTGGGTTAAGTAAATTGTTTGTCGGATGGGACATTTTTTCAGTTGATTCTTGTGGTCTCTCAAGAGGACTAATAACATAATAGAATCAAATCTTGTATCTTATCAATTATTTTTCAGTTTCTTGAGGACTTTGAAGAGATTTGTTTGTTCAAAATCTAGGCTATGTTATCTCTCTACTCAACATTTATGGGCCATATGATGATAAACAAGCCTACTATGACTAGCTTTTTCAATTGCAAAAATCCCACAATTTAATTCTTGGAGGGGACCTTAATTTTTCTTTATATAGGTATAAGATATGGGGAGAAAATGCCAGATTGGACAATTTGGTAGCTTTCTTCATTAATCAATTGGAAGCATGGAATCTAGTGGATATAGAGCCTCTTGAGGTTAAGCCGACATGATCCAATAACATAGGAGGGGCAAATGGAATAGAAAAAAGGTTGGACATGTTTTTAATAAACGATAATCTTCTGTTGCGGGTCCAAATATTTCGTCGTGGGTCCATGGAAACAAATTTTTGAACCACTTCCATGTCTTCCTTGAATTGGACTCTCCAATTATTAAAGTTGGATCTCCATTAAAGTATAACTCTTGTTGGATCTTAGAACAAGACTTTATTATTTTGGTAAAGATTGATTGGGTGGCCTTCAACCTCTCTTTCGACTCGTCTCCCCATGAACAATTTTCTCACTCCTTGAAAATGATTAAAGGTGAGGTGATGGATTGTGTGATGAGGAGATTTAGAGACTGAGACCAATAGTTGAAAGAAGTGGAGGATAACCTTGATACTCTTTTTAGTGGAGCTAGGATGGTATCGAGTGAGGATGACCTGAATATTAAGGAGTTGGCGGATAAGAAGGTTAGGCTTCTATAGAATCAAGAGATGGATTGGAGATTAAAGAGTCGAGCCACATGGTTGGGTTTGGGAGACAATAATATGAAGTACTTCCATAACTATGTAGTTCATCAGAAAAGACAAAACACTATGTTGGAAATTCCATCATTGGATGGATCTCGGGTCCAAGATTTTTAGAGGTTGGTAGCATTGGAAGTTGAACACTTTGAATCACTCTTTTGGGAACCAAAGGATGAAAACATAGCTAAAATCCTGAAGGTGGATTCATATTTCCCACGGACGGTGAATGAATACCTATGTGAAAATTTGCATTGTAGTGAACCAGACTAGTTCAGACTACACACACATCCAAAATATTTGGAAGATTATAAAGAAATCCATCTGGATAACATAATTGAATAACAATCAATGAATATAATATAAAAGATGATTACAATTAGTATGAGGGTGCCCTTTCGTAAGAGACACAATCTTTCATCGGGAAGGTGTCCCTTCATTACATATTAGTTATTGATTATTAATTAGTGTTTATACATACATACATACAAACAGACATATGTATGTATGTATGTGTGTGTGTGTGTGTGTAGTTTTTTGCACTGCCTCCCCATTTTGAAATGCTTTGTCCTCAAACCATAATTATAGAATGGATTTATGTCTTGCTCTGGCTTGTGTTGTACTTGCATAGTTCTCGGTTCTTGATGTTGTTATGGTGGATGATACAAGACGATACGAAATTCTAAGAGTTGAGAAGAATTGATGAACTGTAAAAGGATTGGGCTATCCCAAATTGATCCTTTGTGCAACATTGTGCTTATATGATTCGTCAATTAGTTTGTTTTCAATTATATTGGCATTAACATTTGTCGGATGATAGGATGATTGTTTTCCTTTTGAGTGATGTTGATACTTTGACTGGTTAAAGTGTCTACTCTTGTGATTGGGATGTCGATAAGGTGTCTTGGTAGCATGAATCATGTTATATATCTATACCATATCTGCAAATATAGTTCAATAAGGCCAAGAATAAACCATAAACCATTCACCATAACATGAACACAAGAATATAGAAAACCCTTGAGGTAAGGTAACACCATATATAAATCCTTACGGAAGGATAAAACTCCTCAAGCAATACTTGCTTGTACATCAACAATAATCTTCACCATATCAAATACATTACTTACATTTCCTTATATAGCATTTCATATCTCCTAGGAACATTCTAGAGTGGGTATCTTCTAGAAACATAATTTATTGTATCTAACTATATGTTTGTGGTGACATATGTGGGCATGACACTTATAAGTATTTCTTGTTAGCTAAATGTATGATTAATCTGCATAATATTGTTGTACATGAGAAGTATGACAATTATTAAGTATTCTTGTTGAGTTAAACTTTGTGGTATGGTTATAAGATACCAAGGCATGGTATGAATCGTTSAGTGTGCAGTGAAGCAATCCACGTGCACAAAGGTAATAGAATCCTCATGCAACATCAAATTGATTGCGCGCAYAGTAGTATTATGTGTACAGACCAATTACGCGCACAACAATATATATGYGTTCTTAAGGGATAAGCGYGTAGTAGATTTATGACGTTTATTCCACTGTTATAATTGTATTAAAAGAAGTACACTCGTAGGGAGAGACTCAACATCGGTCTGGGCACAGTACATTAAGATTGTGTGTGGTATTCCAGTCTACTTGGAACAAGGAGCGTTGTAAGTAGTGTTGGATTACTGAGAGGGGGGGTGAATCAGTAATAGAGCAATTTAAACATTTTCAACCATATAATGCAAGTGTTATATCAGTGTAGCATTACCATCCAATTATTGCAAAGTAAATAAACAATGAACAAATGAGCAATCATACACATACACAGTACACCAGTGTTTTTACGTGGAAACCCAAAGTGGGAGAAAACTATGGAATGCTTTTTCTTATATGTCTTGAAGAATTACATTCATTGGAAGCACCAACTTCCTTTGTTTTCCAGCTGCAACTGGAAGGAGGCTCCAACACCCTAGTTTCTCAGGCTATAACCTGAGGGAAACTCCAACTCCCCAATTCTTTGGCTACAACCCCCTATGTTCTTCAGCTACAACTGAAAGTTAGCTACAACCACCTATCCTTGCCTCGTCCAACCGCCCTGACGTAGAAGTAGAATGATGGAACCACTGTCACACTATCACTATGAGATATATTGTTGTAGACATGTACCAATCAACCTGTAATCAATCTGTAACAACCTGTACCAATAACCTATGCCAACGTGTACCATACATCAACCTGTACCTCAACTTGTATCATAAACAAATTCATTGACCATGCACCAAAAATGTACAAATAACCTATCCAAACAACCTGTAATCAACCTGTACCATAAACAAGTGCATCAACCATGCACCAACCTGTTCCTCAACCTGTACCATCAATGAGTGCATCAACCATGCACCAAATATGTACCAATCATGCATCAAATACACATCAACTATGACTCATCAAGATGTACCAACATCATCAAATATACACCTCATGTATGTACCAACTCATCAACTACTTGTCTCAACCATGTACCTCAACCATACACCAAGTACATATACCAATATAACCATCAAAATTTCTTTAGCAATACATCACACTATCCATAACCAAATACCATAAAACCTTACATCAAACCATGTGCCACAACCTCACTAGTATGTAGCCTCAAGCTAAATCAACAACTTCAGCAACACATCACAACTAAAAGACAAATACCCATATGCCAAATACCAATAACAAAATACCAATCGTATCCCTCAACAAATCTGATATATGCAGCAATACTGAACATCCAATACCATCTCAAGAGCTAAACCCTAGCTCACAAAACATACCTCAAACAAGATGTGC
>JASDQU010361410.1:1103-11759 GCA_032191745.1 Picea mariana | reverse complement strand
GGATATTCATCTTAAGTCAAGATAGAGCTCCCTAATTAAAAAAAAATTATAAATTTTATTTCGATTGATGCAAGCCGAAATCTACAAATCTGTTTAGTTTCCTAAGATTGTTCTAATCATCTTAATACTAACTTAAATTCAGAACGAGAAGGAGAATATTATGAAGAAGACTACAACTGAGTTTAAAGAAAATAAGAAGTTTTGAAAAGATTTTCAAAGGTTGGAATGAAATCTCTTCTTCCTCTCCTTTAGCAGTTTAGCAGTGATAAACCCTTGACACCATTTGCCCAATGAAGGCATTGAGTCTACATGTTCTCCTCATCCCACAGGGAGATGAGGTCCCCAGTTGGAGCCTATGTTGAAACAGATCTTAAATTTCTATCCTTAAGGCCTAGAATTTTATTTTTGTGTTTTTTAGGTTTTGGCTTTCCTAAAATAAGAATTTCGTCATTTCTATATTCACGATACCCTTTTATCAATTTATTTTGGATAATGAATGGAAAAAGGTTTACAAAAAATACAAATTTTTCGGCGCTTTAGGAAAAATTATTTAAAACAGGTTGAAATTTTAAATTTACGATTTTAAAATTTAAACTTTAAAAGAATTTTCGGGATTCGAGGTTTTCTGCAAACAAAGTTTTCGATGCAAATAGAATCGTGAAATCCCGATCTCCGATTTCCCAATGTGTTTAAATATTAATTAAAACACAAATTAATTAATTCTCTTTTAAGAAAGTTTAAGAGTTAAGAAAATCATGTCGCGATTTTGGGATTCGGGTTTCAGTGAGATCACATCTCCTGTCATCATGTTTCCCAAAATCCTGAACTGCGAAAACCCGATCCACAGTTTACTTTAAATCAAACTAATTTTGCTTCGGTCTAAATTGTGATTAGTAAATTAATTAAAATGAATTAAGTCTGGTTTAAAAAAGGGCAAACCGTCGCAATTTCGCGATTTCGGGGATCAGACTTCATTGATAACATACTTCTTGACATCAGGATTTCTGAAATCCTGATAGCGTCTAATGTCAATTAATTAATGTGATAAAAATGTTTAAATCTTAATTAAAACATCACGATTTCGCGATTTCGAAGATCGGACTTTTTCGACAACATACCTTTCGACATCAAGATTTTCGAAACCCCGAAAAGTGATGTTTTCAGATTTAATCTATAATTAGCACTAATCAATCTTCTTTCTAAAACAGGTTTAATGGTAATCATTCTTTACGTGTTCATTTATGTTTCACTTACCCATTAAGTAGGTTTCTCGTTTTCTTCAAAACCCGAAGGTACTTAAATACAGACATTAAAAGCGTATCTCAGTAAAATATCTTCTACATTAAGATCTTTAATTTCATGACAGCTGTGCAAATCTTGTCATTTTTAAATATATTCAAAATTACATTCGAATGTCTGTGTTATCATTCTAAGCTGAGCTCATTCATCCATTTTCTATTACAGGTTTCCAATTAAACACAGAAGTCATGGCACCCAAAAAGGCACCTAAAAAGAATGAAGACGTATAGGAAGGAGATATTATCTCCGATACCACTCCACATGCTATAGATTCTATTAAATCGTGGACTCAAAACTCATATTTACTGGAATATGAATTAGAGAACGCTCATCCTGACTCCGAAAATCATTTCTGGGACATAGCTGAGTCTGAGCTTCATAAGATTGTTGCACGTTCGAGGCTGGTGGCATACACTGATATGATCGACTGGGCTCTGGATAAGGTAGATATCCCAACAAGGAGAATTCAAAACGAGCAAGGAGCTATTGTCGACTCATTCAGGCCAGAGCACATTCAAGTAATGTATAAACTCTCGCCGAATCATAAAGATACTTTTAATGCTGAATTTTTAGCTGAGTTTCAGAGAAAGGAATGTATTGAGGCAGACCAGACATATCCCGACATGATTAGAGGATGGACGAGGTCTGAAGCAAATTTTAGGGCTGATTCTCATGGGATTTATGCTACAGCCTCCTTAAATGAATATATGGTTTATATAGCCATTATGTTATGCAGAATTTTCGGGAGAAAAGATCCCTGTCACTTTCATGCAGACTGGGTACCCTTTTTAGAGGAAGCTTCAGAAGGAAATGGTTTTAACTGGCATAAAATTTTGTCGAATAACATAACACAAGAAATTTTAAATTACAAAGCAGCCAAGTCAAAGGGACAACCAGTGCCTTTTTATATGTATGCATACATTATGGATGCAGTTTGTTTTTTGACCCCCTTTCCATTAATGAATTGGAGCTGGAGCATCTCATGTATAGAACCCATTCATAAATACCACTCGGCCCTTTGGCAAGAAAAATTTAAAGACGGTTTTTACGAGGTTTGTCATTTTGTCATTATTCCTATGCACAAATTATTTTTTGGATGCGAACCCCCTCGCATTTCTAATGCAGTCATAGAAAGTCTTAAATCAGTTGGCGACTGGTTTATTGAGGAAAATTTTTCCTATATTAGGGTTTATGGTTGTTCCATTCCCCCTCACGCACTCCCAAAATTACTACCAGACAGATTGGTGTGCAGAGAAGTAGCTCATCAGATAGCCAAGGGCAGTGTTGGATTGGAATTAAAAGCATTTCAGAAAAAGGAATGGCCATCTTTCCTTGTTCATGTTGGGAAATTTTCTTTATCAAATTTAGGCCATTCTAAGGTAGAGGCTGAGTCACTACAAGAAGTGAAATTAGTAAATATTGAGCACAAAAAATATGACCCCTACCAAATAATAAGTAGGCATTACATACATTGTAATCTAAAGGCATATGAACATGAAGTATTTAATTATGATGATATTTTTAAAGATGTTAATTCTTATGAAGAAGTGTTGAATATATTCCAGGCCTTGCCACCTGACTCACAGAATGGATTCGCATCTTTTCAAAGCCATAGGCAAAGTTGCCTACCTAGGAGTTTACTGGGTGAAATTTTGACTCCATCACCAGAACAGTAAGGACCCCCTCCAAGGTTTGAAACTAATATACAGGATAAAGAAAATAAAAAAGGTAGGTTGAAAAATACCGAGATACCTTCCCAAGATACAGAGGGTTCTCAAACAAAAGAAACAGGAATGGATAAGGGAAAAGAGCCAGAAACAATTCCAGAAATTATGAAGAATGTTCCAGAAAAGATAGGAAGAACAGTTTCAACAGAACTTGGTAGTCCTGTCACCTTTTTAACTCTATTACAGTCAACTTTTGGAACCCCCCATGAAGGAGTTTTATATGTCAGTGATCTAGAGCCGATTTCAAGAGATGAAATCCCCCCATCAGATTACTTTTTCAGTAAAAAGCAAAGAGCAGTCTTGAAACAGGAAATTCATCCAAGAGGAGAAGGAACGATTAAAAGGCATAGGGTTATTATAGATGGAAAGAAACTCAAGGATGGAGAACTTGCTATAGAATTAGCAGGTACAATGGGTGCCATAACATCAACAAATATGTATTCTATTGGTAATTTAACAACTATGCTTGAACAGAAGGACCAAACAATGGATGGAAAGAAACTCAAGGATGGAGAATTTTCTACAGAATTAGCAGGTACAATGGGTGCCATAGCATCAGAAAACATGTATTCTGTTGGTAATTTAACAACTATGCTTGAACGGAAGGACCAAATAATAATCCAGTTGCAAGACAAACTAAAAGAAAATGAAAGAAATATTAGTTGGGGAATAAAGAAGGGTCTAGAACAAGCTAGACTAAAGGATATGCAAGAAATACAAAAATTAAATAAAGACTTGGATGAGGAAAAACACTTAATACATGTCACACAGGAATAGGTTCGAAAGCTGGGAGAAGAAAACAAACATTTGCAAGATAGGATTATTTCCATTACTAACCAAGTAGTAGAACTCGAAAATTTCAAGACAAAAGCAATGGAGATATATTTGAGAATAGAGGATGAATAGCAGAAAGTGTTCTTGAATATGGGAGTAATTCATAATTATTTTCAAGAATCAAATAAGTCTTTGGAGAATGTGTTCCAGAAAGAAAGGGAGGCGAAAGAAGCTAGAACAACTTTTCAGAAGGCAGTGGCTTTCTCATCAAAGGAAGAAAATGGAAAGACTCGGAAATTATCTATTTCTGAATAGGTTAAAGGGGACATAATGATAAAAGTGTGGGAAGCAAAACTGGCCGAATATAAATGAATCACAAGAGAAGTTAATGAGGATTTCCAGGGAATCTTCGATCTCTTAGAAAGAGATTCATTGAATATCGGAACAGATGACTGTTCTGGATTATTAGGCGAAATTAATATTGCCAAGCACCAGTTAAGGTTAAAAGAAGAGCTGGAGAAAATGAAAACAAAGATTGCTAAAATTAAATTGATCAATATAACAGAGATCAACAAGTGGATGGTGACTTCAAATCTAAAGTTGAAAACTATTAAATTCACAGAAAGGATGATAGAAAATCGTTTGCCCGAATTGCAGAAAAGATTTTTCTCATTTGAAGCAAATGAGATACCCGATGCTCCCAGGATATTTGTGAATTTTTTGGGAAAATGTGTTCAGTGTATTGAAGTGGAGAAAGGAAGTTCATCAACGCAAGCTTAAAACTTTTTTTAAATGTTTTTATTATTAGAAATTAGAAAGAAATTGTAAACGGTTGACATTATTTTTATGTAACTGTAATATTAGGAAGTTGGTTAGTCACCAACGAGAAATTTTGATGAAAATGTATAAATATAGTTTTTAAAGGCCGAGAAAAGGCTTCGAAATTTTTGGAGAGAGCCATTTTGTAATATCAGTTTTCAAATACATCAGAATATAGATCACAATCGATATTTTGGATCCTGCAACTTTGTAGCTATGTGTCTTCTCCCTGTTTATTATACTTTGTTGAATTTTTTCCTTTAAATGTTTTTCTAACAAGTAATCAATTTGAAGTTATATAAATCATTGATTTATATTTCATATTGGTTTGGATGTCAAATGATTTACAGTTTTTCCTCTGAAATCGCTTTTAGTAATTTTAAGACCTGTAAAACTTTTGTTCCTTAATACTTAACTCTTGTTAGAAACCTCGTTTTTTCTTTCATCATTGTCTATTGAAATATAAGATTATTTCTTGATTAAAGCCTCATATGTTTCTGTAGTGTTTATTTGTTGTTTACAATTCTCGAAATTGTTACAAAACCAGGAAACTGCCTCGAATGTGTTTACATTATTGTTTTGGATTTCAAAATTGTTTTTCTTGTTCTCATCTCTGGAAATTTGAAGTAACAAATTGATTAAAATCCTTTTACAAATAAATAAAGTTTTATCATCCATGACTGTCCCAAGTAGCAGACAACCCAATGTTGAACCAGGCCTTCAGGATCAAACCAGTATTGCCTTGAATTTATTTAATACCATTTTACAAACAACAACTAACCGGGTTGAGTTAGAACGTTCATGGGCTGCGATTGAGCAAGACATTAGCATACAAGAACAACAGGAAGAAAGACAGAGGTAGTTGAGAAACTGATTCTTCTTTAATCTTCCTTTGATTTCTGATTCTCAAATCATTCCTTTAAATCATTTACGGATGCCTTGATGGTATGCTTTATATCCTTAAATCATAAACTCAGGAACAACACAAATAGTGCCCTCGGCATGTAAGAAATCCAATCTAACTAAGGATGGGGCCTATTGGCCATGTTATAATCATCAATGACGTTTTTCAAATGTTGAAAAAGTCAGACCCACGCCCATGGTGCCCCCACTACATGAGGCTGCATATATGGTGGAAGATCCTCGATCTCTTCCATGGGCTGTACGAGTGAGCGAGGTAAAGTTCCACTCTACCCATCTCAATACTCTCTCAGCCTCTCTGGCTGGAGGTCCTCCTGCTGCTACTGGTCTACTAGCTGCAGTTGGTCCTACCTCTGGTCGAGGACGTCATATGTTCCTCATGAAGTTCGTTGGATGCACTAGCCCCACATCTGCACATAACACATACTTAGTTGTCAGATACTCTAGTATATACAAAAAATGATATATATATATAACATTAAAATTAAATAAATTTGAAAAAAAAAGAAAAAACAAAGCATACCTAACTCTCTGCGTACCACTCTAGGAGGTACACCCATGTCAAGGTCCCTTGAAAATTCAATTTCGGCATAAGGATAGTCCTCTATCACTGGAATCTACCTATACCACTAGTTGAAAAACTTGTTATCGAAGGCCTCAATAGTCCTCCCTCTCCCCTTTTCACGGAAACAACACCACCCATTTGTTTACTACTGGAGAAGAGGCTATATGCCCTCGTATTGTCTCCCTTGAGCTAAGACTCGGTACTCTCTCGAAGAAGAAAGCACAAAGAATAGTCCTAAACCCAAAGTTCCTTTGCCTCCGCATGCGACACTCTGTAAGATGCCTCTTCATGCATTCTAGTAAAGTGGTACTCCAGTCAAAAACTTGTGCATTTAAGCACTGAAATGCACAATTTATGTGCACCCGGGAAGCCTGATGCAAAGTTGCGGATCTTGTAATCCACCCAATAAGAAAAACTATCACTTTTAGTGATAGGTCTAAGATATTGTTTATTGGCACCTGAGTTCCCATCTTATCTGTATCGGCTTCACAGTGGAGTCCAATAAACTCTACTATATTGTGTGGCGTCGAGGGAAAAGTGAGAAAATTGACTAGTTCCCCTCTCCTTGAGAGGCTAGTGAGAAAGTAAATATCCTCAGTCATTGGAGTCAAAGAATGTCCCTCAAGAATAAGGGCCTCTGCGTTAGGATGCCAACAATCAACTAAGGCGTTCAACAACCTAGGTTGTGCCTACATTAAAGGACACTAGAAGAACTTTAACAAACCACATCCCACCAATGCGACAGTAGCAGCAGGTTCCTCACCGACCAAAAAATCAATATCCTCATGCTCCCTCTCCCTCCAGTGAACATGCATCTTGCAATTGACAAGTACAGGGGGGATTATCTCGTGCATTCTTTAAATTTTTCTTATCTTAGAGGGTACACACGAGCTTTCATGCACACAGTCACATGTGCACGCGTGCATTCTTTCCTCTGCACATGTGCACATGCGGGTTGTCTTAAGACTGCCCGCGTGTACATAGGGATGGCCTTTTTAAAGGTCAATGCCCCATCAAAAAACAAAAATAAATTCTTAAATAAAGTATTGAAATGAAATGGGGGGTATTATGTACTTACTTGGTCCAATCGGAAGTTCGTTTTGTCCACTGAAGCTCCCAGAATCAATTCTTTTCAAAAAGGGGTATTTTTGGCTTTTAGTCAATTTCTCAATTTGCAATAGTGATAATGAGTTGCCAGCTTCTATTTATAGACTTTTTTGGCCACTTTTTGTCATTTTTTGGACCTTGGTGTCATTTTTTTCTAAATTAAACATCATTGAGTATGGTTCAGGAGTTTTCTATGGATTGTTATGATAAGTGTTACTTTGGGTATTGGGAAACTTTTTGGAGATTTGGGTCTTTTTAAAGGTCCTTTGGTGAAAGGTCGTTTTTCCAACTTGTTTCCTTTAAGTTAGGATTCCACCTCTACTTTCTACATATCGTTTTCTTTATCACTATGCCATAGGATCGATCCCACCGATTTGCGACATGAAACCATCATTGTTGCTTTAAAAGTGTCGTATTTTAGTGGTAGATCCTACCTTAACATGGATGCCCTAGGTAGATCCTGGTTGCATTTTGGTGTCCATGCCGTCACTAATGACTATAGGCACAGGAGTCCTTATTAGTTTATCTTGATTACAAGTTTGAGACTCATGTGCATGATGCATTATCACTCTTGACCTCACCCTTGGGACTCCCAGAACATAACGAGTCTTCTTTTAATCCCTTTTCTGACCCTCTAAACATGAAATGATTGTCGAGCAATCTTGTTGAACTTCATGCTCACTAAAATGAAATTTGAAGTCACATCTATCCAGTGCTAGTTTACCCATTTTTCAGTCTGGATGGTCAACCGTACGAACAAAGGTATACTCTAGGAGCTTAGGTTCCCTCGAAGAGTATTCTCGGGTATGATTTTAACCCTTTTTCGGGCCTGAGGGACTAAATTTACGAAAAAGGAACCCCCACGAAGTCCATAGTTAAGCTCTTTTCAGAATCTCTAAAATTGAAAAGATCGTCGAGTGACCTTATTCTTTCACACTCGTTAAAATGGTCCAGAAGAACGTTCCTGACGGAGTCCATATTTAAGCTTTTTTCAGACTCCTTAAAAATGAAAAAATTGTCGAGTGATCTTGTCTTTATCACACTCGTTAAAATGGTTTGTGAATAGACATTTGGTTGGTGCTATTTTACCCCTTTTTTGAACCAAATAGACTATGTTTAAAAAAGGTACACCCATGGAGTCTCCTTTTACATTTTTTCAGACTCTCTAAATATGAAAAAATGTCGATATTACCTTCTTTGGGCTTGTTAAAGTTACATTGAAGGACGTTACCATTGTGTGTCTTATTAAATCGTGTTTGCATACCTGTGTCTTTGGCCTAATTCTAGCTCCATTTTGCTCTCAAGTGAACCATTTGAAGCATGCCTTATACACAAGCCCCGTATCACTTTTCCTCTGCATCTTGACACCTTTGGCCCATGGAGGGTTTTTCCCTAGTGTCCTTCTCCTGCACATGTCCCTTTTCCCTGAACATCCATGTGTTTCATTCATTTGGAGCTATTATGTCTACGAAACTCAATCCTCCTTTGTAATGTATCATTCTTTTATTCTTTTTCAAGCTTTCCAAAATTATTGAAAAAGACAAAAAAATCAAATATACCCCAAAAAGAGGAAGGGAAAAGTATTTTCTTTTTATTGGTAGCACAATGAGTCACCCTTGGACAAAGCAAATACTTTCGTTTGTTCATCAAGCCTTGGGATTTAACATGACCTTAGGAATCTGTTCTCTCTACATAGAGTTGTTTCCTCCTCTGTTTTTTTATTCTTCCAAACATATGGAGATTTTGCGGTGCCTCCTGCATCGTGAACTGATGTCAAAATATCATGTTTCCTGAGTCTCATATTTTTTCATGCTATTGTCCAAGGGAAGTTATTACCAAGATTGAGTCATCCCCCTCTACATATTGTCTCATACCCTCATGCCCAGTCACCCCGAAAGCCCAATCAAGTCTTTGTTCGAAATCCATGAATCCCTCAACCTGATCATCAAAATCCTCTAGTCTGTTCTTGACAAGCTGTCGAAGACCTCTAGGTAGTGAATTTGTACACTCATATTACACTCCTACCTAATTTGTGAAGATTTTGAAGCTATTGCTCGAGATCTGAAGGCCTAATCTCTAGCTATTAGGCCTTATTCGCTTCTTGAAGATGGATACTATGCATATATATCTTTTTTATTTTGAGATGTAGATCTGCTTTGTATTGCTTGCAGCTACACTTTATATAGTTATATGACATGGATCTACAGTGTATTTGATTGGTGGACATGATTTTATTTCATTCCAAGCATGGGTATTCCCACCTCAGTGAGACAATTGTTATTTTGCAGATGCCACCTCCCAAGTTATGGTTGTTGGGCTCACTTGTTTGGTATGTTGGTGAAGATTGATAATGTATTTCGGCCCTCACACATTAGGTGGCATATGTTATAACCCTAAATTGCACCAAACAATCTTACCTGGCATCAATCCATCTCAGTTTCCTTATTTTCCAAGCCACTACTGAATAGCTTCTTAAAAAACACCCTTTTTGAAGGCATATGCACCCTTCTCCACTATTGCACACATGTGTATATTGGCTGGCCCACTACAACCCGCGTATACCTAGAAAACATGAAAAATGGAAAGTTGCAGATGGAACACACAGTTTTGGGTAAGTTAACTAAACCGTCTGATCGCCCATAGTCAGTCACGTGACCAAATACCTAGCCATTTCTAGCCTATAAAAGAAGGGGTAGGGGTCCCATTTGGAAGGAGGAAAATCATAGAAAAGAAACTATACCTGATTTAGTATTCCCCTTGCCCCAACCTTTTGCAACTATTGTGTGAAGAGAAGCATATACAAAAGAGTTGGCACACATTTTAAGAGGATCCCAAGACTATATTCGAGGTGCAGTGGCCGATCTCACTATTGTAAGGTTACTCTTGTGAGATTAATAAAAGTACTTTTCCCATCCCGCCATATGAGATTGTCAATATTTAAATTTGATTATATTTTGATATAATCTCTAACCCATTAGTGTATATATCATATGCATGTGGAGTTATTTGTTTATCTTTTATGAATGTAGGTCAGTGTTGGGAGGAGAGTTTCATTCAAGGAGAGACCAAACATTAAAGAGATCGACATCAAACACGGAAACTAAGGTACAGTAACTGGATCTCTTTAACCTTGTATTTTCATATGAATAATGGGATTTATGATTGGGATGTTGGTAAAAAGTAGGAGACTTTAGGTCATTTCTACATGCATGATAAAACCCTTAATGCTAGTCCGTAGGAGGGATTTCCCACCCACAACAATGACAACCAGAATATAGCGATAAAAAAAGTAAAATTTCCATCGATTTGGAACCCTAATCAAATTTTTACATTTTGAGTCAACTCAAAGTTGGGAAAACTCATAGGGGCATCATTACACCCTACACAAAACTATCATGGTGAATCTTTGATCCTACTTGAAATTTTGGTAAGATTCTTATAGAT
>JASDQU010361404.1:0-11759 GCA_032191745.1 Picea mariana | reverse complement strand
CGTATGAAAAAAAAAACCCAGCATCAAATGGTTGCTCGGTTTTCATTTTGATAATCTCTTATTTACAATGCAGGTGGTAGGCTCATGGGCCAATCAACAATTTACACAACTTCTCATTTGCATCCTCACCCCTTGGCCAACAAAAATCCCTATAAGAGTGGAATTGCAAAAACTTATATGCAGAGAGTTGTGGGTAATGGAAAGGCCAACAAACCTAACCTTTCATTTCTCATCCTCCATACTCTTCTCCCATTTTTATTTTTCCCTTTTACTTAATTTTATTTAATTCTTGTTTATCCTCTCTTTTGTCTCATTGACTTTTACCTTTGCATTGTCCTTAATATTTTATATAACCTTATTTATTTAATTATTGTTTATCATCTCTTTTGTACCATTACTTTTACATTTGCATTGTACTTAATATTTTATATAACCTTATTTATTTAATTCTCGTTTATATTCTCTTTTGTTTCATTTACTTTTGAATTTGCATTTTACTTAATATTTTATATAATCTCATTAATTGTTGAATTACACTTAGGTACCGAGTCTTACAACCATTCACTTGTTCAGATCCATTTCAGATCATTGGCCTCACTCAAGTTGGCCTATTTCTCTTGTCAACTATTTCATTGTCGCCTATTTCACTATCAACTTAATGATATTATATCTTGGACCATTTACACATTGATGAGTGGTAACTAGGGCCCACCAAATATAAAAAAACATGTGTTTCCAAAATTACATGTGAAGCTATAAGAAGACAAAAAGCTATTCACTAGGTGTTTTCACTAAGAATGATTAGAAACACTAGGGATTACACAATATGCTCAATATATACATTGGAGTATTGTTTTGTCTTAATTAACATATCACAAAGCATCATCTAATATTTCTTGGAGAAATATATGGAAATAATGGAGAGATATTAATGGAGTCATTTCTCTCGTAAATCGTGGATGATAATTGTTAATTAGGTTTAGCGTAGGTGGTTAAGAAGAGAAGTTGTCCTTCTCCCTACCTAGGTTCAAATCTCGCTTGTGACATGTATTTCCCTTGTGAGTTGATTTTCACTGGAAAGGTACCGTCAATTTCACTCTTAGTTAAGTGCTTGAGGGTAGGGTGAAGTGTTCCAAACATTTTTTTAGTCCCAAGGGTTATCTCTATTAATTGGTGCCACTTTTGCCAGAATATTGTCAGTAATCCAGTGTTGTGCATGTCACCGGTTCAATTCCCATGGAGTTAAGTGCACTAAGTCTATACAACTTATTTTATGTTGGGTACCATACTCATAATGGGGAAAAGTGGCCAAAAGTTTCACATGGATTTATTTCCAAGAAAAAAAAATCATAAATGAGAATTAATACATTCCATTATATTCCAATGGTCCAAGGTTATACGATTATTCTTTAAATGTAAAATATAGATGAAAGTAGGGTTCACAATATAAGGACTTAGAGTTATGGTACAATGGCTATGCAAGTTTGGTCCACTTTACTTTAGTTCTCCATTTAAGATGGTTTGAGTTGTAAATATGCAATCACAAAGGCCTAAGATATAATACGCTTTTATTAGTCCCTACCGAAGCAGGACTATAGCGATCGATTCGTGGTTGAATTTCAATTAGTTTTCGATTGACTAAAAATATGTTTCACTTTATCAAAGTTTTAGATAGGAAAAGTAAAACAATTATTATTTTGTAATATTTTAATTGTTTTTATTTAAAAATCTATTGGATAATAAGTTGTAACTCTTATTGCCGGGTTGTTTTTGTCAATCCTAAGTTGTGAATCTATTTGTCAATCCTAAATTTTGGGTTTCGTATATTTTAAAGGTTTGGGTCTCTTATATCTTCATATATTTTTATATCTTTGTATCTTCATTGACGTTGTTCTTAAGTTAAATAGGGTGTAAGGTAAATAGCCTTTATTTGAGGTAAATAGAGTGTCAGAGGAGGTAAATAGATTGCCATGGGAGACACCTCTGATAGTGCATTTGTGTTAGCGCATTAATGCCTCTTCATTTCAATGCCTGGGCTGACAATTGTAGTGTCTGTTTGCACTGCCTTCGCAAAAGGGATTGAACAAAACCATGCCACCCTCTACGGGAGAATCAACCACGACTATGCAAGGTGGTGGTGGTCGCTGGCAAGCTAGCTGGACGAAATGCAGGCTTTTCATATATTAAATTCAACTCAATCTTGAGGTTGTTATCCCTCAGTATATATTGTTCATATCTTGAGGTTGTTATCCCTCAGTATATACTGTTCATATCTTGAGGTTGTTATCCCTCAGTATATACTGTTCAGTGCAAGTTATTTGCAGTCATGCTATTCATTGCAAGCTATTTACAGTCGTACGACTCACTTCCATCGACATATTCTGGTGTGTACTTCCAATACAGTTTCCATACTATTCTTTGCAAGTTATTTGTAGTCATACTATTCATTGCAAGTTATTTGCAATCGTAAGGCTCACTTTGATGCACTTCCATTGACGGTTCTGGTGTGTACTTTTCGCTCCCATAGTTGATCTTGCTCCAGTTGTTGTAATGGTGATTAACCTTTGCGATTGATCTTTCTCCAACGGTTGTAATGGTGATTGAAATCGTGGTGTTTTACAGGTTCAGCTCCATCTCTATTGTTTTCATATATAACCTGTATAACAAATTTAAATATAATAGCTCCATCTTAGCAGTTGATAGAGTTATGCATCAATGGTACATTTTTCATCAAAACTAATGCATGTCTCCACTCATTAGTGAAACTTTACACTCTAAGGAAACTTCTCTAGAAGTAGCTTCCAGACTGGAGTAGCCCCACTTCTAAAATCTCTTCTCCAGAAGAGCTCCCACCCTTCATCTTTGGAGTCTGGACATGGGTTGTATCATCTTCTAGTACTCATTTTTTGCCATTATTTCAAACACATCTTTGCTGCAACTGGAAATCAAAACTTTTCTATGGTTATGATCCCAAAATTTGACACCTTCATCTAGATCAATTGGACTCCACATATCGTCCAATATTAGAAGAAATATTTTTTTCAAGAGATGCAGACAATTTCATCATATCAATATTTGAATTTTCCATGAGATTTAAACTTAGTGTCTTAGCAATAGAAGCCTGTAAGTCTTTAATATTATACTTATGAGAAACTGTATACCAGATAAACAAATCAAATATACCGCTCACCTCCTTGTAACTGTTATAAATGAGTTTGAATAATGCCATTTTTCGAACTCCCGCCATCCCGTACACATCGATTGCATGAGCTGAGGGATGAGGTTCATTAAGCCATGTGAGAAGTTTCTTCTGAGTAGCTTTAATGGTAGAGCCCATGAAGCCGGAATCTGGGAGAGGTTGTAGAAGAACCTCTGCTTGAGGCTATGCAGACCCCACAATCTGTGCAACATGTGTTAGATTCATAATGAAGAAAAGAGAAAAAATATAATGGAAATAATAGAAGCAATCAAGAAACCATGATAAACAGAGATAACTAAACAATGGCAGAAAAGGCATACTCTATTCATCAATGCTTCTGTAAATAATCATGTACATAGATGTACATATATAATACAAAAGACCATAACTGTCATGTAATTGTATAACAGTTAGGTTAACTTAACTAACCAACTAACTTATGATTAGTGTTTTAACATCCCCCCTTAATCATAAGTTCATTCTTGCCTGAAAAACTGCCACTACTTGACAATCACATGTGTCAAGCGAATATTCAGAGGGCTGACTGAAGATGCTCTCTGAACTCTAAAAAAAATAGCAGAAGTTGATGTCTTGTACTAAATTGGTGGTTTAAGGTTGACCACAAACTCATCTAGTGGTTTCAGGATGACCACAAACCAATCTGGTGGTTTCGGGATGACCACAAACCGAATGTCTAATAGAAGCTGATTTCTTCTACTAAATGGCATGGTTTTAAGTTGACCATAAACTAACAAGAGCTCAAGGCTCAAAAATATGAAAATGTAACAAGCAGAACTTCATGTCTTCTGCTCAATTGGTGGTTTTAAGCTGACCACAAACTATAAACAACAATAACAAGCAGAACTTTATGTCTTCTGCTCAATTGGTGGTTTTAAATTGACCACAAACTATCAAGAATAATATGTTCGAGAACAAGATTGCATACCAGGAACTAGGTTACATACTTGATCATCTGTTCACAGGCTCTAAATCAAAATTGGAACCTGACTCAAAATCAAACTTGGAACTTGACTCAACTAGATTTACCCCCTGTCAGGGACAAGTGGTTCCAATTCCCTTGACCGTCATTCGCAAGTATGGCCAAGAAGAGATCCAACACATCAAACTGTCTTTCGACGGAGTCTGAAGACTCGATCTTCAACTCAGAAGACTACATCAACTGGGCCCCGATCATACCCTAAATAAGCAAATCTTGAAAAACATTCATGTCCATCAATTGTAGAAATATCTCCAATCAAGTACGATTGTATTTGTGTATAAATCTGGTGATAAGAATGCTCCAATAAATTGGCTTCCAAACGCCAACGCCAATTCCCTAACCATTCAAAATGAAGTTGTTTCCACTTGCGCTTTTGGCACCTTATTGAGGGATGATTTGTCTTCCCACAAAATTTGCATGGGTGAAGATCAAAACAGTTTGACTTATCATGGCCAAACCGGTGACAGTGTTTGCACTGTATAGGTTCTTTATCCGACCGATTAGCAACATCATCATCAACTATATCCTGTACCTGTTCCTTACCAATATCCGCAAGCTTTGTCGTCTTATCATCATTCAAAAAACCTCCACTCACAAAGAAAACATGTTCGTTATAATTAGGAATATGAAAAAGGTTGTTAGCATCATTTTCATTTCCTATTCCATATTGGTTTCATTTAAATCGTAATTCTTCCCATGGTTGAACAATACATTTATCCGTAACTTTTTCTGACATAGGGACTTCATCTAACTGATCTTCATGTTTATGAATTTCATTACTAGTCAACTGAGTGTCTTCATTCTCATCCTTGATGTCATTAAAATCACATTGTTGGTGTTGAAACAAACTTAACTCATCATACAACAACTTGTTTTGATGTTTGAACATATCAATCTTCTTGTGTGTTACTTGTAAACAAGTAATCACTGTACTAAGAGTGCACTTGTTTATTGCAATTGTAGATTCTGCAGTTGAGTTAATTAATGTGCGCAATATTGTAAATATTTCTTCAATTCTTGCCATTATGCAGAATATGGAAGATAGATGTTTTGTATCCTGTTGTGCATGCCAAGAGAAACTACAATGCCAAGAGAAACTACAAGATAACCAATGACTTAGATGTACACAAAGATCCTAAGACAGACCCCCTTATTCAATTTCGGGTAGGTCAAGGACGCAAAGACAAATATGCAATTTGTTGGACCCCTTATAACACCTTTACAACCACCTTATAACTTCATTATAACTTCCAAAAAATTCCTTATAACACCTTCACAAAAAATCTTCAAATAAATACCAAACCTTATAACTCCAATTACAAACAATTTTGTATTCGCAAGTATTCTTATAACTCCTTAACCAAATTTTTTTTTATTACACCATGATAAGCACCCTTGAGCACCCTTATAACTTAAAAAAAATAAAAATCATTCACTTATAATGAAGAAAATTCCTCCATAGAAAACCTCTTAAAACAAAACTTGACCTCCACAAAACTTGGTCTTTAATTACACAAACTACACTTTAAATCTTTCTCACAAGAGACAATTTGCTATCTAAAAGCAATAGGATGACCTCAAATTCTAGTCTTCATTGGATTCTACATGTGGAAGTGGAAAATTATGGTTTGATAATACTTGTTCGATGTGATTGTTTGTAGCATCAGATGGTGGTTCGATACAGGAAGCCACAACATGCCAACTAATGACAAAGGATACTATTCGTTGGACTGTATGGCTAATTTTTGCTACTCAATGTTAAGCAGAACACCAAGCCAATGAGATGTGTAGCTGAGCAGACCGCCAAATCTCAAACCTTGGCGAAACTTACAATGCCTGAATGAGTAGTTACGACAAACAAGGAAGCGAATTGTAGAGTAACTGTAAGAAGCGATGACAATAGAAAAAGTCGGAACCTATGGCTCATAATAACTAGTTGCTCACGTATTCTCATGTGCTCCTTCAATATCATAGACTACTTGGGAGTTGATTTCGAGGATCTTTCATCAAGAAAACATTACGCAATAAGAGATTAAAGATACAGACTGACCCATGAGTGTCCTTCGGGAGCCGAACATTGAACAATGTGCATAGCTCATTTTAAACCTCGTTTTGATGAATGTCCGCCTACTTGCTTGGTGGTGTTGGTTTATCGCTTCGCTTGCCGCCTCAAGGAAGGGCACATGAAAGAAAGATAGCCCGGGTCAAACCAAAACCGACTAGAACACTGTGTTTTCTCCAGTAGTCCGATTTAGATTTTCGAATTTAGATTTTTAGACATCTTATACACAGAAAGGTATTTCAGACAACACGGAAATGAATTTTACCTTCTTTTTTTTTTTCAGCGGGACTGGGCGGTTGTTTTGAGCACCTACTATCATAGACCTGCTCTGATTTTTCTCCAACGCTCCAAAAGGATAGGTATCCTCGATTTTCCTTCGCCCAAAGACCCCTTCAGTCAAACAACGTTCTACTTTCCCTATTGCAGTCTTTAAATGTATTTTCAACCTTTGCTGCTACAAGCTCTGAATCTCTACAAAGAGGGTTCTTGCTCTCATAAACTACCAGGCCCATAAGATCAATATGCTCTGATACCACTGTTAGATTCATAATGAAGAAAAGAGAAGAAATATAATGGAAATAATAGAAGCAATCAAGAAACCATGATAAACAAAGATAGCTAAACAATGGCAGAAAAGGCATACTTTATTCATCAATGCTTCTGTAAATAATCATGTACATAGATGTGCATATATAATACAAAAGACCATAACTGTCATGTAACTGTATAATAGTTAGGTTAACTTAACTAACCAACTAACTTATGATTAGTTTTTTAACAACGTGGGCATCTATTGAAAGAGAAGATTGAAGTCATTGGAAGAGCTCACCAAATCCGGATCTCGGAGTTGTAGAAAATGGTGCCCTTGTTTCTATATCGAACCTTGTGCAAAAGGAACATTTGAGACATAGCATGAGATCTTTTGGAATCAATAATGAACTGCAAGTACTAATAGAAAGAATCATGTTGAGAACGATTATAGCAGGCTCCTTGAAAGTATCTATTGTAGTGATAATGCAAAGCAAACTGGTCAACGTTGGCTGCCAAAATCGACCTGAATACCTTGGTCTCTTGGTCAAAACCGTAGTATTAGGTGAGGCAACCATTTATTTAACACTTACCAAGTCTCTGTCGAGGACAAGGCTTGAAGAAATACAATGGAGTGTAAGGTAATTGCAATGGGCTAGTTTTAATTTCATCAAAACTAAAAAAATAAGGAATCATTTTACTAAAAACTTAGAATACACAAGAATCTTGAGACGCTTGAGGAAGACTCTACAATTTGATGAGGGAAGTCAGAAAAAAATGCAAATCATTAAGGCATACTTGGAGACTATGGAGACTGAAATGTGTTCTGCAAATGACCTTCCAAACTATCCTAGCAGAGAAAAACATATATATGGAGCATTCTTTTGAATTTGCACATAGAAAATGGCATGACATTTTCAGTTTGTTTGCCTAGAGGAGGCTGATTTTCAATGCAAATATCTCAAATGGTTGTTTTGTTGTGCCATGGGAGAGTCAAACCTGTTATATAAGACGATAGTT
Organism: Picea mariana; assembly: GCA_032191745.1. Classification (NCBI taxonomy): domain Eukaryota; kingdom Viridiplantae; phylum Streptophyta; class Pinopsida; order Pinales; family Pinaceae; genus Picea; species Picea mariana. The sequence goes on along the minus strand of JASDQU010361404.1, from coordinate 3,950 downwards.
GTGCTACGGATTGAGAGCATCAAACCTAATGCCAAATTGTTACTGGGGCACGAAGTCTAGCCATTCTTCTGAAATAGTTTTTTTAGGCTTAATAAATGGAGTATGAGTACATTAACACAAGAGTATTATTAATTTGGAATGGTTGAGATCTTATATCACCTGGGAAAATGTTTGCTTTCCAAGTGCAATGCATGCAACATCAAATATGACGAATGTTACTATGGATACCTGGTTGAAGGAGAAATGAATGACAACTGTTTAGATTATAGGGACTTCTATTATAAAAAAATCAATTGTATATATTTTTAATTTCCCTATATTTTGTAATTTTCGAGAACCTTACATTGTCGAAAGTTCCTTAGAGCCTTAGATATGAGTTTCAATGTTTCTTTCATGCTTTTCTTCAATTTCAAATCATGTCTTTTCTGTTTAGCTCCACTCATGGTTTTTGTCAAGGACTTGGGCTTGATTCACGTAGGAACTAATTTCTTCTAGTTTGAGTGATCTCAAAATGCTGGAAGAGCCTAAATGCCATGGTAAGTATATGATCAGGTGAAGAGGAACTTGGAAATTCCTGAAGGATTCATCATCATTGGCTACAATTTTAACCATTCAACATTGCTACTAGAAATATGGTAAGTCATTATTCCTCCTGATAGGTTTATGTAAAGATTATGAAGAAAACTATAGAGACGCCTGTCACACGTCAATAATGAAATCAAGGTTTTCCTCGTTTCACGAACTATGGTTCTATTTTTACCTGCACTACTGTATTATTTTATAATTGTATTGACAGGTGGATGGTTGGGGACAACAACGTGCTTTAACGCAAAGTAACAGAGAGGTTCTTGTCTTCTTCTTCTATTTTTCTACGCCGGTCTGGTGAGGGCTTTATGATCCTTTTTATAACTCTTCTATATCCAACGAAAATTGTATTTCCTCCTATATTTCTTTGTCGGATTTGTAATTTCTTGTTATCTTCGCATTTTACCAATATTCTTATACCCGGGTTTCATAATTCATTTTGTTTATTTTTTTCTTTTAAAATAATTATTTTTTAAGATTTTAATGGTATATTTTTAGTGGTCTTGGGTTTCAACTACTATGAATGGCTAATCTTTAATCATGTTCAAAGAATTGACATTTTTTTTTTAACTAGCTTTTGATAATTTTTTATGGAATCCCTCATTGCCAAAATGCTCTGAAGCAGTTCTCTCAACACTCACTGAAAACAAATTTGTAGCATTTTGTTTTCTCTTATTAATAATTCTTCAGTCTTATGGTCTTGGCTTGATGTTTTTGATGCCAAATTGTTTGGATGCTTAATATTCCTTTTAAGAGATTTGGATTAGTTAATTGTGAGATGCAATCTCCTCCAACTGTTTTCTATTCGGTGTTTGTGGTTAAGAAATACTAAGAGTGATTCCTTTGTGTATCTGGTGTATGTGAGTTGTGCGATGGGCTTTGGGATTTCAACTCTAATCATGGGATATGTTATGGGGGATTTTTACTCGGGCACTCCAATTTACAAACCCCCAAAGAAAAAACTCCACAGTCCTCTCACACGAATATGTCAAGTGATTGTTGTCTCTTTGAGTAAACTACGTGTGTAGGTAGAGCCTCTTTTATGAGAAGGAACAGAAGGAGGAATTCGTTGTTCTAGGATGTCTAAACTAAATTATATAGATGAATTCAAGTTGTTCTCTTCAACTTGGATTAAAAGTAATGAACAATATTTCTATATTGGGTATTAATTAATTTCTGATTTTCAATAATATATGCTCCTTTATCCATAAATCACATGGTTGATTGAGTAATTGTTCTTTGGTCGAATAGTAAAGAATATTTGCAATAGTAATTCTCTGCAATCTCTCAAACAACCACAAATAGTCTTTGTATATTAGATATTAATTAATTTCTTCTTTTCTAACATTTTTCTTTAATCCATAAAACACTGGGTTCATTTAGTAAATTTTGTTCTTCTAAGAAAATTAATAGATAGATAATCCATATCCATTGCACTACAATATGAAATATTGATCTAATAAACATTAATAAACATTGATTTAATGTTGTAAATCTACAACATGCCAAACTTCTTTGCAGGGATATAGCCACTGCAGTGACACTTGTTTATTATGGTGAATTGTAGATCATAGTAGTTTCAAGAAGAGAGGGATTATAAGAAATGATTCCATCAACCCTAAAGATCCTTTGTGATATGGACGAAACTAGAAAATACATGCCTCAAACTATGTTGTAATCTTGCAACTCCTTGTAATAGAATTGATCTATTTCCTTGTTTACGTGGATCTTTGTGAAGACTTTTTTTATTGATCACATTCATGATAAATGTGATTTAGAATCGAACATGCATTTAGTAGGATTCTTTCATTACTTGATTTTTTTGTTAAATCTTTTATGTTTTAAGTTAATGAGATGAAGTAGTTTTTTGTCTTCCCTTTTAATAATTCTTTTCAAGTTTAAAAGCTTTTGTGATTAATGTCATTTTTTCAAAATTCTGACATCAATTTTTGAATTAACTTTTGAAGTAGGTCAATATGATGTATCATCAATATTTCATAACCAATGAATACTTATTCATTAATTTTGATCAACCTAATCAAACAATACTTAATAAAATCCTTAATTTTCAACATTCCCATTGAGCTACATTGCAAAATCTAGAACATACAAGCTCCATGATAAACCTAATAAACCTAACAAAGTTAAGGGCACCCTTGAGCTACATTGCAAAATCTAGAACATACAAGCTCCATGATAAACCTAATAAACCTAACAAAGTTAAGGGCACCCTTTATGTTGAAAAAACACTCCATGATAAACCTAACAAAGTTAAGGCATCCCTTGTGTGCACAAATAGGAAGTAGTGGTCTTGCCCTTAGCTATAAGCAAAAGGGAGTGGTCTTGCGCTTAGCTATCCATCCAAGAAGGTATTCTTATAAAACATTGTCTTCTTTGTGACTAGTATTCCAATGTGTTGACTTGATTGATAACAATGTACATAACTTCATTTAAAAAACGTGTTTAAATTGTTTTTCAATTTGCATTAATATTCATACATTTTAAAACAATTTTTTTAAGGAAGAGAAGGTAATTATTATCAATGATGACTTGATAGGTCGATGAGAATTAAGTATTGTTATCACCCATTAGACTTATTCTCACAACCCATTGATAGGTCGATGAGAGTGAAGTATTGTTATCACCCATTAGACTTATTCTCACACCCATGTGCATAGATACTTGTGAAAAATAAGTGAGAGTAGGTGCAACTCTTTGTTTAAGGGTGACTTATGTAACGTTAAGGGTGACCTCTGTAACGTGACTTAAGCTTTTGTTTATTAAAAATAAAAAAATAGAGTTGCTATGCTTGGTCATATATTGTGAATGCATGAAATCTATGTGTTGAAGATAAAAAAAGAGCAATTATAACTTATTAGTATTAGTTAAAATAGTTCAAGGAAAGAAAATCACTCTTGTAGATAGATATAATTTTTCAATTAAAATTAAAAAATAGAAAAGTCATTGCTTATTATATAAGTCAAAAAACATTCACTAATTTTTTTTATAATAAAAAATAATTATGGATTTAGTTTATTGACCAAAAACATTTAATGCATGAAAGCTATCTATTTATAATAAAAAATAATTATTGACCCAAACATTTAATAGAATAGGCTGATCATGTACTAAGTTAATCATGTTATTTTAATCTTGTAAGTGTAGTATATATATTTTGGAGAAAGTAATTTTTATTTAATATTTGAAGAAATGGTGATTTTTTTTACTTCTTTCTAGTCACAGATTTAACAAAAATCTCCTTAAAAAAATTTAGACAATCAAAGTTCTACAATAATTCAGAATTGTGAATTTTTTTAGGATTTTGTCCAATTCTACACCAACCCAAATCATAAAAAATTCAATCA